>PVHX01005743.1:0-97892 GCA_004024805.1 Geosciurus inauris
CTGGGGATTGAACTCAGGGGTACTCGACCACTGAGCCACATCCCCAGCCCTATTTTGTGTTTTATGTAGAGACAGGGTCTCACTGAGTTGCTTAGCACCTCGCTATTGCTGAGGCTGGCTTTGAACTCGCGATTCTCCTGTCTCAGCCTCCCTGAGTGCTGGGATTACAGGCTTGAGCCACCGCGCCCGGCTCTAAGAACTGAATTTTTAACCTCAGTAAGGGCATTTACTGTCTGGAACCGCCTGCTGGGTCCCATCACAGAAAGCCTCCAGGGTCACATTCCCTGAAGCCTGGCAGTCCCGCACACTCTGGGTCAGGCAGGGTCTCTGCTGTGCTCTGGAGAGGACTCCCCCATCTGCACTGAGATCAAGGCTTCCCCGTCACGCCTGGGGCTTCGGAGTCCCCAAGCTCTAGTCTGGCAGCTGCTTCCCTCCGCCTCTCCCGATGAGCGGCGCAGGAGGCGGGGGTTGGGGGACCGCGTGCCTGCGGAGAGAGCCAGGAATGGAGAAGCTGGCAGCTGCGGGCCAGGGATGAGGCCCGCAAAGCAAACACTGTGGCACTGGGAGCCAACACAGGCTCTGCCTAGTTGTGAAGAAGCCAAAAGGAACAGTTCTTAAAAGATTCTTCAGGCACAGCTTTATGGGGCAGCAGGCCAGGGGTTCCCACAGAAACTGGAGAGATCCAAGACCTCTGCAAGCAGCATTTACACTCAAGTCCAGCCACTGAGGACTACACACTGGCAGTGTGCCTTAAGCAAGATTTCTAAGCTCCTAGTTTCCCTTTTTGTAAAATGAAGATAAAATCACACTTGCAGAGTTAATGAAATGAAGTTATGGCAGCCTGCACTGACACAACCAAGGCTCTGGGGAACTGTTGGTTCTCCCTCCTTGAATTGTTTGAAGCACTCCTGTCCTCTCTCCCTCTCCTAATCCTGCCCCCAGGGTTCCAGGACCCGATGTGGTACCCAAATTAACTCAGTTCCTTGTATCAAATGACTCAATACTTGCACACCCTGAACTGCATTTTCCTGTATACTTTAAATCTGTCCAATCTAGGCGTCTCTATATTACTTATGATTCTTAATACAATGTAAATGTTGTGAGGATATTTATTGTATGATATTGTTTACAGAAAACTGACAAGAAAAAATAGTACATACACATAAAAATACATTTTTCCCCCAAATATTTTCCATCTGTGGTTGGTTGAATCCATGGATGTGGAGCTCACAGATACAGACAGCCCACCGTGGCTATCGGTAGAGAGCTCTTATAAGCCACACACTGTTCGCACACTTTTCCTTTAACCTTCCCAGCAACTCTCTTTGATTAGTATTATTCTCATCCCCATTTTACAGATGAAGTAACTGAGAGTTAGAGAAATAACTTTCTCCAAAGTGCCTCAGCTCAAGGTAGAACAGGAACCTGGGCAATTAGTACCAGAGTCCAGTTTCCTAACCATTCGTGATGTTTAGGAAAACTATATTTCTATTTTGGCTATAACAGATGACCACAGACTTAATAGCTTAGAACAACATGTGTTTATTAGTTCACAGTTCTGTAGGTCAGAAACCCATTTTGTGACTGTTCTCTGTGCAGTTCTCACAAGGCCAAAGTCAAGGCGCTGGTGGTGTCAGTGTTCGCCTCTGGAACCCAGGGCGAACACTGTGGTTGTCAGAATTCAGTTCTTCATGAATTCAGGTCCCTCCTGCCCTGCTGGCTGTTGCCTGGGGGCTGCCTCAGCACCTAGAAGTCATCACATTTTCTGCCATGTGGCCATCTTTAAAGCCAGTAAATGAACAATCTCCTTCTTACCTAACTGCTATAGTGATGAATTTCCTGTTTCAGGAAAAGTATGGTCCCTTATAAGGGCTTCTATGATTAGCTTGACCCCCCAGGACCTTCTTTTATTCTAGCTGACTAAGCTGTGTAACAGCATCTAATTGTGGGAAATGAGGGTCCCATCCCCAAGTCCCCAGATTATTCAGGGAGTGTATACTATAGGGCAGGAATTGTGAGGGTTATCTTAGAATTCTGCCACTTACACGTGTTCTACACAATTTATAGCACCTTTACTCCTCCCTGCTAACCTTGAGAGTTCCTGAGGCAACTGGGTCAGTCTATTCACCAACCAGTTTGGAGCATTTTTGTATTTTAAAACAAGCACAGCCATATAGATACTGTACAGGGTAGAATTCAAACATAACAACATGAGACTAGTATGTCCTCCTCCACAACTCTTCCTCCAGCCTCATTGCCGGTCTCAAATCTCAAAAAAGGAAGATGTCAACCCAGAAAGACAGGAGTAAATCCACGGAGATCTTTGTGGCTCCCATTTTCACAGACAGGGAAACTGAGTCTGAGACAAGACTCCCAGCCCAGTGCTTTCTCCAGGAAGCCCTGCAGAGCCCTCAGTGTGCTCCTAACATACCTCTGAGGCTGTACTCCCAGCATTCTAGGCCACCCCATGATGCAGAGCTTTCTACACTGTGGTGGGTGTTTGTAGAATTTCTTCTACAGAGGTCCATTTAAATGGATGTCAGATTCACTCATGCATCATCTAAAATACAACTCCCTTTGATTTTACCTCTTTTGGGTCTCTCCGCTCATGCTTTATATCAAAGGGATTAATCCTCTTTGCTGGACTTGAAGCTCTGTCTTTCCCAAGGGTTTTCATCCTGTCTGCATGGGCACAGGGGAGGCCAGAGGACGAAGAGCAGTAACAGGCTTGATGAGCTGTAATAGGATTGGCTGAAGTCAGTGCTTTGTCTAGCATCCTGCAGAGAGCAGCTGGGCTACTCAGCTGCCCCCAGCCAGGCCCATGACTTTTCTTCCTGCTTTCTCTCTACACACAGTTGGGCACAAACCCTAAGTTCAAAGAGGCAGCACTGGAGTATAAACTCCAGGAGGGCTGGTTCTGCATTTACCTTCTTCATCGCTTTGGGGCCCGGTCTAAGCACACGAGCTGGAGTATAGTAGTTCCTCAATGCTTGCTGAATGGGTGCATAATTAATAGAATGGATCTTGAAAACCTTATTAAGGAAGTCCATCTCCATCGCCCCTGAGAATCTGTTTGACTTGATGGGCAGACAGCACTGCAGGACAGGGGTTCTAGGATAAGCATGTTACTTACCCTTAAAATAGTAAAGTCTCCATGCCAATCAGCTTAATGACTACCCTGCAAATCACCACTAGGGCATTAGATGCTTAACTTAAATATTCCTGACCTTATCTTTAAAATGGAGTTAATGGAACTCTTCATTACATTTAAATTCAATGCAACTCAATGGTGGTGATGCATTCTGGAAAATGCATCATTAAGTGATTTAATTGTTGTGGAAACATCATAGAGCATATTTATGCAAATTAAGATGCCTAAATGTCACTAGGCTGAATGATCTTGTGAGATCATCATTTTATATACATTATATATGATCAAAATGTCCTTATGCAGTGCGTGACTGAATGTACATTTATATTTATATTTGTGTTATCACATATTCTTTCCATGGATCCCTGTTATGGCTCCCAGGGCTGAAGAGGCAAAGAATGTTATCCAAGATTTCAAGCAAAGAAACTGGATTATTTTTCTATGGACTCCAGAACAAGTTTATTGGACATGGAGCTAGAATGCAGATTGCACCCTGGGTCAAGTCAGGAATAACTTACGATTCCAGTGCACATGGAGAAGATATACTGATCTTAAATCAGAAGTAGCCTCCTTTTCCTGTCTGGCAGACATGAAAAGTTTTCAGATGTTGGCTGAAGTGTCCTAGAAAACATCTTTCTGTTTCTAGTACAGCATGAAAGAACTTACAAGAATGTTTAAAAATGAAGAAGGAAACAGTGCAGAAAATCAGCAGAAAGCTGTTCTTCAAGAGCTGAGGGCAGGAGAATATGCTTTCCCACGTGCCCTGGCCCACAATTCACTCTTGTGGCATTGTGCCTGCCCCACCCAACATAACTGGCTGGAGTAGTACACTGCAACACTCCTATTAGAACCCTGTCTGAATTTCAACAGCACATGGAGTTAACAGTGTATCTCCCCATCTCTGGGCATCTCTGATCAATTTTTCAGTACAAGACCTCTACCTAGAGCTAGGGCAAAATCCTGCTTGGGATTCTGCAAAGAAGCCCCAAGCATTTCCCTCTGTGTTTTATTTATCTTTCTAACTGCCATGTGAGGGAGCAGGTGGCTCTATGCAGAATGGCTGATGGAGGTCTGAGATAAATAGCCCTTTTAATGATGCTCCAATATGGTATTTTAAAGGTTACCTTGAAATTGCTGCAGTCACTCAGGCAACAAAGGAAGAGGTCTGTCAGGATCATCTGACCTCCCAGGATGGGTGAAATTGCCTTGGTTGGCCAACAAGTCAGTTGGCTCAGTGGCTTATAGAACATACACAAGGTTCTTCTTTTAGGGCACAGTTTCTTGGTGTTCTTTCCAGCCAAACCCCTGGAGCAGCCTCAAAAGTGGTGGAGTTCCCATAAAGGACAGCCTCCAAACACCCCAAGATGGGGCTGTTTGGGATTCCAAAGAAGTAAGCACTAAACCTCAGGGTGATCAGTCCAATGCATCTATTAGGGGAATTTACAGAGGAATGTATAGTGAGAAAAGGAATATTCTACCTAGAGCTGTCCTCAGCATAGGTCAGGGTATAACGTCTAATGGGCTTTTAAGGAATTGGTTCAAGGCCAAGAGGAGCTTCTGTGTGTTTAGCAACATGTTTGATCTTTCAGTGTTTCAAGCAACAACCTAAACAGTTCATCAGTGCCTGAGAATGTTCAAGGCTTGGGTTTGAGCCTGCAAGAGAAAAAAAAAAATACATGACTGATCAGGTCACAGAGGGGTCAGGGCACACTGTTTCTCAGTCAGGACAAAAAAAGAAATTGAGAGGAACTGGCAAGTCCTACACCTGGGAAGGAATGTACCTATGAAACCCAGGAAAGCTTGGTTACAAAGATGAAGAAGTGTTGAATTATAGTGTGGCCTAAGGTGACTTTCCAAGGATCAGCACTTGTAGAACTTTCTGGAGGGAGAGTTCATCAGTTGAAGTCTAAGACATAGAACAGAGATTATCTGCAGGCCATAGTATGGCAAGGGCCGTGGTTAAGTCCTTGGGCTAAAGCCAGATAAACCTAGATCCAAAACCTGACTTGGCCATATGCTACTCAATCTTCATTTTCCTCTTTTAAAAAATGAACAGATAATAACTATTTATCTAATAGCTTTATGGTAGGATTACATGAGGTAATAGATATAAATTTCTTAGTGCAATGCCTGGCTCATAATGCTCAGAAATTTAAGTTCTTCTTATTAATTGCAGAGATTCTCATGGTTGTGCCTAATTTCATCAGTCTTAAAAGCATTTTAAATAGGTTTGAGCAGAATATCAGAAAAACAGTAATTGGATACTGCAGGTGTCTGATATGTCTTTGAAGTAGGGCACGTCCTCCAATAAACAGTCCTTTTGAAAGCCGTGGTGTGTGAGTATTCTGTCTCAACTTTGTAGGGAATAAATGGATCACATTTTTAAAGAGTGTATCTCCACAGCAATTTTTAAAATTTGTTCTTTTTCGATATCTCCACAGCAATTTTTCATTTTAGTAAGTGCTCAGACAGTCACAGACTCCACAGTGGTAGGAGTGACCACTTGGCAAACAGACACACCCTGCCCTTTACTCTCTGTCTGCAGCTAAAAGCTCCCAGATGAAAAGAAGGGAGACAATGAGGTCTAAAGGAAATATAGCAGGCTTTGGGCTAGGTGGGCAGCAACTCAAATACTGGCTTTACCACTTTCTTGTTTGGTGGACTGGGTGTCACACACTCTCTCTCAGACTCTGTATCCTTATTTGTCTCATTTATCCATCCATTTTATTCAGTACCTTCCTCTGAGTAGATAGTACATGCTAGGCTATCCTCTAGGTGCTTGCAAAGTGTCAGGGAACAAAATAAACTCAAAATTATGCCCCTTTGGAGCTTTCACGCTAATGGATGGAGAGGGACTCTTAGGAATCAACATAACAGGGCTGGGGATATAGCTCAGCAGAAGAGCACTTGCCTAGTGTGTGTGAGACCCTGGATTCAATCCCCAGCAAAAAAAGAAATCCATATGATATATAAGCATACAGTATATAACATGCATTATAATCTCTAAGTCCGACAAGTTCTCTTGGTAATGAGTGACAATCCATATATATTGCATGGCATAGAGTAGGCATTTAATATATTATTAGAATCATTGTTTTTAAAATTGCTCCCAGATTTCTTTAAATCCTTTAAATCCTTTGCTTATAGTTGACACCTAGGCACTGTTCGTTTATTCATTCAACAAACTCTACAGCATCTACTGTATGCTAGAATCTTTAATAGGCCTCAGAGAGGCAAAAGAATCCTATAAGAATATGGTCCTTGCACTTGAGAATTTTACAGTTTGAGCTACTTTTCCCTAGGGGAGAGGCCCATGAGAACCCCAGGTGGGAGTCTCTCAGTCTTATCTGGGAATCAGCACAGTCCGCTTCACTTACGATGTCTTTTTTAACTCCACCTAACCCAGTTATGGCTGGTGACTCTAGGAATGCTATGAACCAGGACATGGAGATTGGAGTCACTCCCCGGGACCCCAAGAAGATTCCCAAACAGGCCCGCGATTATGTCCCCATCGCCACAGACCGCACCCGCCTGCTGCCAGAAGGCAAGAAGCCCCGGCAGCGCTACATGGAGAAGAGCGGCAAGTGCAACGTGCACCACGGCAACGTCCAGGAAACTTACCGGTACCTGAGCGACCTCTTCACCACCCTGGTGGACCTCAAATGGCGCTTCAACCTGCTCGTCTTCACCATGGTCTATACCATCACGTGGTTGTTCTTTGGTTTCATCTGGTGGCTCATTGCTTATATCCGGGGCGATCTGGACCATGTAGGCGACCAAGAGTGGATCCCTTGTGTTGAAAACCTCAGCGGTTTTGTGTCTGCTTTCCTGTTCTCAATTGAGACTGAAACGACCATCGGATACGGCTTCCGAGTCATCACAGAGAAGTGTCCAGAGGGGATCATACTCCTCCTGGTGCAGGCCATCCTGGGCTCCATCGTCAATGCCTTCATGGTGGGCTGCATGTTTGTCAAGATCAGCCAGCCCAAGAAGAGAGCCGAGACCCTCATGTTTTCCAACAACGCGGTCATCTCCATGCGCGACGAGAAGCTGTGCCTCATGTTCCGAGTGGGGGACCTCCGCAACTCCCACATCGTCGAGGCCTCCATTCGCGCCAAGCTCATCAAGTCGCGCCAGACCAAAGAAGGGGAGTTCATCCCCCTGAACCAGACGGACATCAACGTGGGCTTCGACACTGGCGATGACCGTCTCTTCCTCGTGTCTCCGCTCATCATCTCACACGAGATCAATGAGAAGAGCCCCTTCTGGGAGATGTCTCGGGCTCAGCTGGATCAGGAGGAGTTTGAAGTTGTGGTTATTCTAGAAGGCATGGTGGAAGCAACAGGTAAGACATTTCCTCCTCCTCAGCCACATGACCCTTTTACCTCCCTTGGGAGCTTAGACCACCGTGACTCCAGAAGACAGAAGTCTGTATGTGAGAATCGTGAGCTAGCACAGTCAGTATGTCCAGCTCCTAATCATGACCTGAGGGGTATTGTTACTCAAGATGGAATACTGACAATAGCTAACATTGATCAACCCCTCCCAACTTCTAGACTTTAAACACATTATCTCATTTGGTGCCCTCCCACACTCCTGTAAGATGGAATGCACATATAGGAAAAGAGGCACAGACACAGCAAGCACCACTAACTCATACAGCCAGGACACACATCAAGCCAGAGGACCCCAGAACTGGCAGTTGTTTCCAACAGGCCAAAGTGCCCCCTGTCCTAGAAGAGGTGATATTGACTGGGAGTGACACAAAAGCAAGCTGGGTTTTCTAGAGTAGAATTACTTTCTGTACCTACTGTGAGTCACATCACCAGGAGAGGATAGTATGTAGCATTCCCTAAGATCAAGCAGATTCACCTTTCTTTAGAGATACTTATGCCCCAGACCTGGAGGAGCACTTTTCTGGATCAGAGCTTCTCAGCTTTCCTCCAAGAGGTTGGTTCTGTGGACCCAAAGTGTGTGAGGCTCCTTCCTTGCAGGACACAATGCCTCCTTGCTGAGGCATCAACATTCACATAGGCCCAAGAATATGCCCTCCTGTGACTAGTTTGGCATTCCCTGTTTGGCTACTGACTCTCATAGCTGAAAGCCCAGAGCCTCCATATTCCTTAGCCATGCAGCTATGGCACATCTCTTAGAGGTGGCTCCAGGAAGCCCAACATCAAAGGGAATCTGAGTTCTGGCTGAGAACCACAGACCCCAATCCTTCCCATGCTCCAGGCCAGGGTTTCTGGGGAGGAGAGCCCCCAGCAAAACCCTGCACCTTGCTTATTTCCATTCTTCCTTTTTTTCACCAAGTAGACTGAGCAGCAGCCCAGGCCCTAATGATGACATAGAAAACTCATCCATGCTCAAAATGATCACACAGTCTGCCCCACCCCTACCCCGCCAATTCTTGCAGTGTATACGGCTGGCTTCCACCCCATTTTACAGATGTGGCTGCTAAAGCTTAAAAGGATCATGCAGGCAGTAAGTTTTAATACTTAGGCCTTTCATTTACAAATCTAAAGCTTTTGCTACCACATCACACTGGCCTCCTAAAATGTTCGGGGCCTGGCAAAAAGGGAAGCTAGACGCTGGGTGGAAGACTCAGACAGGGCCTCTCTAAGCCTTCCCATTTCAGAGTCAGTGGAACCAGGCAGGGGAGTGCTGTCAGGCTCTAGGGACTGGTGCCAAAGGGGGCTGCTTGGCCACCTGCTGGGGGCCAGAACCTGGCCAGGCAGCATATGCTGACAGCTGCAGGAGCCCCTGGGGCTAATGACAGTCAGGATGCAGAGAGCTGCCTTCTGCAGAGCTGGAGGTTACCCTGCCCTTGGTAACAGGGTCAGGATCAAAACACAGGCTTGGTTTCTGGGGGAAGAGCTCTATTCCAAAGTCACAACAGAGGGATCAGGTGAGAGACCTGGGGACAAATAACAAAGCCATGCCTTACCATTACCTGCAGCTGCTTTCACCACTGCAGTAGGGAGGGCACAAGGGCCACTGTCAGCAGAGTGGGTAAGTGCTGGCCCTGCCTGGCTGCTTCCTCCCCTCACATTCCCCTCAAAACCAGTGGCCCACATTGACCTGTCCTAACTCCTTGACCTCCTCCCACCATCTGGACTACCATTGCTCTGTTGGGACTATAGGGGAGACCCAGGGAGATCAGAAAAGGAGAACAACACACTCATTTCTGCTCTGATCTTGAGACAATTTGAATGGTTTGATTGTCAGACTCATGGAGCTAAGCATAGGCATAAATTCAGGCCTAGGTTTGAGTGGCACAGCTCTGCCATAGCCTGTTTGTGTGAGTTTGGGCAAGTTATTTAACTTGTCAACAAAATAAGGACAATTAACCTCACTGGATCATTGGGAAGATTAGATGGCTACATGGAGCACCACAGATAAAGCACAATGCCAGACATCGAGGGTCCTTTCAAATGCACTGAAAGGTGGCAGAACCACAAACAGCCAGGGACACAGGCAGCATCTCTGGCTTCAGGGCAGCCTACTGCCACATCCCTAGAGGAAGGACAGGAGAAGGGCAGGAAAAGCCCAAGGGGCCTGTCCCATAAGCTATTGTGGGGGTCCTGTCCTAGTACCTTCCCCAAGGCCCTGGGAGCCTGCAACATCTGGCCAGGACTAGGCTGGTCAGTATCCAGTTGGGCACCTACAGCTCTGCTGAAACCAAGGGGTAGGCAACGAGAGGTGAGGACTGAATGGAGAGACCTGGCCCAGGCTGGCTGGCGTCCCCCTGGGAGCAGAGAGTAAGCTAAAACCTAGCCATATATGGGGGATACCTGGGGGATCCAGGCAGAATATACCTGGGTGTGATGTAGCCTTTGGCCCTGGGTCTGGTTTGCACCACACCGTCACAGTGAAGGCCCAAGGTGGGGGAACTGGAGAAGGCTTCTCCTTCAGTCCCCAAAGAGCACAAGCTAGTACCTTCCTGGGCCAGAAGATGGAATTGTAAACTGCTTTCCTGTGACCCTAAGCATAGAGGCTTGTCATCCATAAACAAAGCTGCCCTCCCTCTCTGCAGAGAAAGCAACATCTAAAAATAACAGAGGCATGGCAAGGGCTGCATGGATGGGGAGCAGGGACATCAGAGCATCCTTGGATCGAGAAGCCAAGCCCTGTGTGTGCATGTGTGTGTCTGTTCCCCTTCCTGTGTATGTGTGCTCATGTGTGTGTGCACACATATGGTTGTGCCTGTGCATGCGTGTGCATGAGTGTGTAGGCTTCTATTCATATGTGTCTACATGAAATAATCCCCATATATTCCAATGTCTGTCAGTTTGTCTGTGTACCCTCACTCTGGATTTATCTTTGTTCGATTCCTTTTTCTTCCTCTTTTCCTGTCTCAATCTTCTAGATCTGAATGCTGTTTTCAGGAACCATGTTGCTGCCTCCAGCTATACACAAAATCATTCACTCTTGTGTCTGGGAATGTGCTCTAGAGTCTTGCATGTTTGTTTCTAAAGTTTTGTCCCCACCCTATCTTGTGTTCCTCCAGGACAGGGACTATGTCTTATTGAGCTTTATGCCTCTACGTGTTTAGCGCAAAGCAGATGCATAAGAAATGCTTGATGAATGATTGGATGGATGGAGATTAATGGATTGGAAGGATTGATGGGTCAATGGATTAACAAGTTATTGCACCTTAATGTGTATGGCTTCTGTTTCCCCAGGCATGACTTGCCAAGCACGAAGCTCTTACATGGATACAGAGGTGCTCTGGGGCCACCGATTCACACCCGTCCTCACTTTGGAAAAGGGCTTCTATGAGGTGGACTACAACACCTTCCATGACACCTATGAGACCAACACACCCAGCTGCTGTGCCAAAGAGCTGGCAGAAATGAAACGGGAAGGCCGGCTCCACCAGTATCTCCCCAGCCCTCCTTTAGTGGGGTGCTATGCTGAGACAGGGCAGGATGTGGAGGCTGAGCAGGAAGAAGAGGACAAGCCTGATGGGCCGAGTGGGTCCCAGGAGACCAGGGGCTCAGTGTGAGGGCTGTACTCTCCCCACAGTCTCCTCTCACCAGCTTTTATGAGCACAGATGCTACAGAGCCCTGGAGGGCAAATAGAGAAAACTAGCTGTGTGTGCTGTTGGGGAACTTAGCTTTCAAGCCTCTGTGAGGAGGGACAGTGTTTCCAGATCTCATATCTCCCCACTCAAGGACTTGCTGAGGGAGTGGCCTCCTGCCTAGGCCCCATGGACAGTGCTGCTTCTTCTCTCATGGCTTCTGTCAGTGTTAACGGCCAAGCCAAAATGGGTTTCCCCACAGTGAAAGTTACAGAATGGCATCTGTTCTCTCTGTGCCTACTGGTCCCAGGGCACTTCCCTCCTTGGTTCTCAGAGCCCCCTCCAGGAGCAGAGACCTAGAACCCTTATCAGCCCTTATCAGCCCTACCCCTCATTCCTACCACCCTGAAGTTTGTTGTGGATTCAGGAAAGAGAGATTCTGCCTAATGGACGCTCAGACCTCTAGTCTGGGGATAAGTTCACAGATCTCTGGTGGGTTAAGGCCTCTGAGGCCAACAACCATTTATTAAGAGCTACAGAGTTCAAGGCCCTTGTACATCTCTGTTATTATCTGCCAAGGGCATGAGTTTTCCTCTGCTGTGCTCTGCGGGTCCACTGCAGCCTACTGGATAATAGAGCTGGTTAGAGGGGCTCTGGGCTACAGCACCTCTGAGAACAAGCACAGTTGGCATCACAACTGCCTGGCCCATTCCCAGTCACACTGTGCCCTGCACTTTCCACCCAAGTAAGAGCCCCAGCCTCTAGGGTTTCTATAGGACTATAGGGCCCAAGAATCGCTAAGTGCTTCTAACTTTCACTCTAGTTTTCCTTCACAATCTCAGAGAGCCTGTGATGTGATTCTCAGAGAATGCTTCAGCCTCCCCAAAAAGGGAGTGAGAGAGGAAAAGAAAACAGAGAGGTAGAAAAACATTGAAAATTTTAACTAAGCACCTGCCCCATTGTTGCCCAGACATTGACCTCAGGGTTCAGCAAGGCTCTCAAGGTGAATAATAGGATGTGAAGTAAAAGTGACAGGTGACTGTAGAAGCAGCTTTGCTGTCAAGTCCAGGCTGAACCAAAATCTCGAGCTGGTGCTGAGAAGCCCGCGGAGCTCACTGCTACAAGCTGGGCTCTAATAGGGTGGCTGGGTAATTATGATGCCTGAGGAGGGGAAAGGATAGGCTGCCTCTTCCCACCCTGGGACAGGAGGGGAGGGAGTTGTTAGGAGAATTGGGGAAGTGGCTGAATGTTAAAAGAAGCAGAGAAGAACCTTAAAATCAACAAGTTCAGAGATTTTCTCTTCCAGTCTGGAAGACAGACAGTTCAAATGGTCAGGCCCACCAAGCACATGTTGAGATAAGATTGTGACACATTGGAAAGGGAGTTCACATGTTCCCAGACACAGAATTCTGCAGGGCTCTCCCATGGCCTTCAAAGCTCTCAACTGGTCTATGAGAGTGGAAGCATTTTCCTGTTCCAGAACTGAAGCACCTTCCCTGAGAACCACAGTGAGGCAGAAGTTAAGATAGAACAAGGGGACATCTTGAAGATCTCAGGTCCATGTCCCCTATGCTGGTGTCCCAGGTCCTGAGGCTGGTGAGAGGAAGAGTGAGGTGGACTGGGGCAGGAACCACATTTCATGGGCTACCAACATTAAGCTTAGCACTGGGGCTAGATCTTGAACAGTGGATCAGCATAGCAATGGGCAAGTGGGGATCTTTTCACCAAGAGACAGGAGGCTGGGCTGTGGCTCCTGGCACCCTTTTGTGATAAAGTAGATCTTGCAGGGATTAGGGGAAAGGTCTGGGATCTCCCTTCAAAGGAAAAGGAAGTGAAGCCACCAACAGAACCCCAGTGGGGGAGCTGCATACAATCAGGAGTCCAAGCAGGAAGCCAGTTGCCAAGACTGGATGTGTGAGGTGGAGGCTGCTGCAATTGGAACTCTATGGTAGGGGCTGGCACTCACCCCTGGCTAGCCAGGTCCCAGGCTTGCACACCCCTTGCCAGATACAAAGGCTGACTTAGTCAGAACCAGTCAGTACCTCCAGATCATAACCCACAATGAGGCTGGCAGGCAAGAAAGCCACAGGGAAGCTGATCATATGGCTAGACAGTGGCCTGGCTCCTGTCTCCATATGCAATTCGGAAACATCCCCCAACTGTCTATTAGAGCCTCTATCTGAAGTTCTCTAATTCTAGCAGTGACCTCCATGAACCAGAGCCAAGTCATACCTCTCAGCCAATGTAGAAGCTAAAGAGTCTGTTGAAGACAAAGGGTTCAATACATTCCTACTCTAAAGCTCCCTGATAGATCAGAGCTGATGCGCACTGGGATTCGTAAAATACTAATTGCAATGTGCATATTCTGATTTGCATCATGGCAACCTAAATATAAGAAGGATGAACTTCATATCCCAAGGATATCCCCTTCTTGGTGACCAGATGATCTAACTAAAGTTTGAAAAGTTCTTCAAAACATTTTCTGGAAGTTCTTAAATACATAAAGACTTATTCAACACAAAGTCCAATGATGGCCAGTGTTTCATTGGGTCACTACCAAATCACTGCTCCTGAGTACAACCCACTTATAGGTCATGGTTCTTTTTGCTTGGCTCTGAGTCCATGTCATTACTGATGGACCACAGAGAGCTGAGCTAGTCTTTGAGATGTGATCTCTGGTCTCTGGTAATTCTCACAGAACTTAATATCTCCAAAATCCCAAACTGATAGCTTACTTGTCAGACCCTGAACATTTAGGAAGCTGACTGCCTGCCTTAACTTCTATGTCCTTTTTTTCTGAAAACATCCTCTGTAAGGGAGAAGCTCCCAGAAGCTCCAAAGAACATAAGTTCCCACTGGTTCTCCTCTATCTACCAATCTTACACCTTCTAGGCATTGACATTTTTGCCCACAAGATTCTGTTTCTGGGCCAGGGCAGAAAGGACATTGCCTATCTTCTCTCCTTCAGATGTTTCCTCCATTGGCCATCTGAACAACCAGGAGCCCCCTTCCACCATTTCCTTCTGTTGCTTTGAGATTCTGGCTCAAGCAGTTAACTATGACTGAGGAGAAGGAGAAGAGCCCCTGTATGTCTGGGGAGCAGCTTCTCTGCATCTTATCCACATCAACTGGGCACCTTCATTCACCCTTGTTATCCCACGGCCTGCCTTCCCATCTCTTGTGTGAGGGGAGAACCACAGAAACTTAAATTGCTCATATTGATTGAAAAAAAAAAAAAGGAAAAGTTGCCCATTGTCTTCTAAAACTATGCTCTGGAAACTTCTTTGCAAGTGTACTGGTGACTGAACACCTATTATGTGCCTAACAGTGGCACTTTGGCTGGATGTTTGATTCTCAAAACACTACAGATGTCTCAATGGCCACTTGTTACCAATAGGTTCAGAGAGGTTCCCTAAGTTTACTTAAGGCCACAGATGAGAAGAAGGGCCTTGGTGCCAAGCATCTCTCAAACAAATATAGAAGAATCATCATCCTGCATAAATGCTCTATGTCTATGGCCAGTCACTGGGTTCCAGCCACAGCAGTAAGGAGAGCCCCACCTCTCCCAATGGCATCAACAGATTTGTGCCATGCTGTAGAGCTCTGGCTTCCATCCACTACCTTGGTTCTCCTGTGGCAAGATAATTAGGAAATACCTTTTTCTGATTCCTTGAGAACTAGTGAGCTGTGAACAGAGATTAGATGAGGAAGAATTGCTTTCAGGGAGAAGCCACTTACTCTGTTTGGCTTGGTTTTTACTAATCACATCTCTTTAAACTGCTGTTGAGTTTTCCCCCCTTGTGTAGGATTTGCCAATCTTCTTGTGGAAACACACACACACACACACACACCATTGCTCTAAATATTTAGTGCTCAATAAAAGGAATTTGATCTTATAGAACTCTTTTGCACTTAAAATAGATGGCTACTGGTTTTCCATCCAAATGCACTGCCAGTTTGAGCAAACTTCTTCTTGTTTCTGTAAATACAAAAATGAAGTGTCAACATCTGGACTGGCATTGAGATGGATATATGGGCAAAGGTAGAAAGGACAGGTTTGGATTGAGACTCCTGCCTCAGTTATCAGGGCTCATCCTTTATAGGAAAACACAGTTCCAGATGGCAGCAAATGCAGACATGGCAAACAGTATGGGTTCATGCATTAGGTCATTCATTCTGCACCCAATTAACTTTAATCTGTTCTTGAATGTTAAATGTTCATAATCCACTTTTCCTATGTAATGAGTAACTTCAAAATATCTATTTTAGGGAGTCCCTGGACTAATGGCCTATATTCATGGCAAAAGTTGGCAAAATGATTGATATTGCCAAACCCTGGGAAGGGGCCAGAGCAAGATGGATAGTTAATGTAGGCAAAAGATTTCAGGATACCTCGAGTGAAGACCGAAATTTTCTGTTGAAAATGCCATTGGCAGAGGTTCGACTGTGGGGTTTTCTTCTGTTCCAGTCACCCACTGGCAATACTGAACATTTCAGATGGACAAACTGGTTATCAGGAGGCCCCTTACTTAGACTACCCTGGAAAGATAAAGCAGCAACCCTCCAGGCTTTGATCTAGCATGAGAAGCAATATTGCCAGCGGGGGTTGGGGGGCGGGTATTCAGTGCGGTCCTATCTTTCACATCTCTCCAGTATCCACCACACCATAGTAACCAGCCAGAAGCAGTCAGCACACAAGACCAAGCTAACAGCAGGTGCACAGCCCCTCAGTCAGCAGCAGGGGGAAAAAAGCACCAAGTGACACTGAGGGTACAACTGCCCTCCTGGAGGTGACAGAAAGCATAAGACACATGGATAGGTAGGAAGCTCTGGGAGTGGCCAGCCATCTCCCTGTGGGGCTGTGCCTTGCCTGGGGATTGCACTACAAATGCTATTCAGGGCCAGAAATTCAGAATGGAGACATATAATGATGGGGGTGAGGGGTTGGAAGGTAACCCTAAATGGACATTCACCAGTTAAGCATGAATCGCAATTTGGGGATGGAGAACTAGACACACATATCTAATAAAAAACAAAAACTAGAACATTACCCTCAGAAAATACAGCCAGACCCAGAAGATCTGCTCCAGTTGTGCCAGTCAGAAGGCCAGCACTGATGTACTCACCACAGATGTCTCTGTAGACCCTATTAGAATCCAGCAATAAGGCTCGTTAACTTGTTTGTAATAAATAAATGCCTAGGAAGCAGTTTTGGAAATAGAGATTTTCCCCACTAAGGGGACTATTTACTTTTACTCAGAAATTGCTATTCAAATAACCTTGGCTCCCATGGCAGAGGCAAATGGCCTAAATCCCAGGGGAGAAATGACTGAGAATCTGGACACCTTAGCATGCACTTTGAGCTTCATTCTTCTATCAAGTGGCAATAGCTAAGTAGAGAGAGCCAGCAGCCAAGTGGGATGAGGTTGCTAATAGTAAGATGGTAGTACCTGTACATGCATTTAGGATCCCTCTGTCTGCACTTGCTGGATGCCACGGTTACAATTCGAATCACCTCTTAAAATAAACAAGCTCATGGAAGAGACTGCATCCAGTCCTGTGTGACTTGAACCTTGGAGGCAGTAATGTTTCCTTTCCTCACTGTGTAATTACCTGGAGAAGGGAGCAACCATGGCCATTCAGGAATTCATCCACCATCTGTTCCCCTCACAGAGGGGAGCCCACTGGCTCTGGTCCATGGGGACAGCTGGGAAAGAAGGGTGAGCAGTTGCTGAACTGACTGCACCCTGATGAGTGAGAACTGGCTCCTGCAGCTCCCTGGGTCATTCTATTCCGAGAGCTACACTGGCAGTCTTCCCTCTCCTTCCCCTGAGCTAGAATAATACATACCAACTTGCTCCAACCTCAGGGGTCCTTGTATCCTTTTTGTATATAAGGATGGAATTCTGAAGGAAGCTGTTCCTGTTTACCTGTCTTCCAGAATCTCACACCACACAAGAACCTGGGCATTAATCCAGTAGCTGTCCATTCTACCATTTCCTCTGGTCCCAGTGAAGCTCTGCCAGGCATTCCACATCATAGAGGTTGAAAACCATACGTCAGAAATCAGAGGACTGAGCTGGGGTTGTAGCTCAGTGGTAGAGCTTGTGCTTAGCATGTGCAAGGCCCCGGGTCCAATCCCCAGTACCAAAAAGGGAAGGGAAGATGGCCAGTTGCACATAATTATCCAAAACGTCTCTGACTTTTCATTGCTTCAGTTTTCCTGCCCATGTCATCATTTAACAAATATTTATTGAGTACCTACTATGTTCCAGAAACAGGAATAGACACTATAGATTCAGTAGTGATCAATACTTAGTCCATTCAGGTTGCTAGCAAAATACCTCAGACTGGGTAATCTATAGACAACAGAAATTGATTGCCCTCAGCTCTGAAGGCTGAGAATTCCATGATGAAGGCACCAACAGACTCAATGTCTAGCAAGGGCCAGTTCCTTATAGATGCTAACTTCTTCATGTCTTCATGTGCCAGAAGAGACAAACAGCCTCCCTCAGGCTTCTGTTATAAGAACACTAATCTCATTCATGAGGGTTTCACCCTCACCACCTAATCACCTCTCAAAGTCCCTCACCTCCTAATACTATCACATTAGGGGTTTGGTTTTAAGATATGAATGGGGGGGGAGGATATTCAGACCCTAGCATCGATTATATAATCTCTTGCCTCCATGGAATTTACTGTCTGATGGGAGCAGGGAGAGACACATACAGAAAAACAAGTGAAAGAATTATAGTTTGCAAAAAGGGTTGTGAAGAACACAGGGAACTAAGCTCAAAAAGAGCATGACACACGGCAGAGGCCGGCCCTCTGCCTGACAGGACTTGAAATATGAGGAGGAGTATCTTCACTGGGTAAAGTGGCCAGGGCTAGTGATTCTGGGCAGAGGGAACAGCATGTGTTTAGAAGTCCCAGGTGGAAGAATCAGGGTGTATCTGCAAACTGAAAATAGCCCAGGACTGCTGCAGTCCTGGGGAGAAAGGAAAAAGAAGAAGAGAGGACTCAGCCCACGGCTGGGAGTCTCAGAGTAGGGTTTTTATTTCATCCCAAATACAGTGGAGGACGATGGAAGGGGTTTTTCCAAAGAGTGACCCAAATGCGATTCCACTCTGAGATGGTGTGGGCTCAGATGCATGGCCTTTCCTTCTCCTGGGGGTCCGAGGTCATCAGTTGCATGGGGGTACTTTCTATGTTGTTCAGTTTAGTTTTACTCAATCCTATCCTTTAAGATCTCAATGCCAATGACAATTCTAAATGCTTTTTAAATATTTCCAAGTGGTCAACTCAGGGATATTTCTAAACTATTCTGCATAAATTCATCCTAAGTATTTTTCACACAGCCCTTATGCATGGATGTTGATCAACTGGTCTGAGGACCCCTCCAAGTGCCACCGACCATGGCCATGGCCATTTATATACTTCCCACCTGCACCTGCAGAACAGCTTCCCTGAAGCCTACTTAAGAACATGGAGACAGCAATGGCGAGGCGCTAAGCACCTCAGTGAGACCCTGTCTCTACATAAAACACAAAATAGGGCTGGGGATGTGGCTCAGTGGTCGAGTACCCCTGAATTCAATCCCCAGTACCAAAAAAAAAAAAAAAAAAAAGAACATGGAGAAAGCCTTCCAGCTACATGGCCTTAACCTTGACAGCTACTTCCATATCCATTTAGAATAAGCTGCATCTGAAAGAGAAAAAACAAATCTCTTTCCAAAGACCTTGAAGCACTCACTTTCAAAGGGAAATCTCATTCTGCAATGGACTGCTACTCTGTGTGACATATGTGCAACATCTGGAAAGCTGGATGGCTTTGTGTGATGCTCAGTGAAATCCAGCTCACCCCGTCTCCCACCCTTCCCTAATGATCATTCTTCCCAGTGTCAGTCACAGATCCCTGTTGGCTGCCCTCTGTCCTCTACCTTCCATTGCCTGCAAGATTTCCCCTCTGGCCAGTTTTAACTTGCTCTCTGCATATGAAAATAAGATTGTTTCTTTTTAAAAATCCAAAAACCAGCAAACAAACAAATGAGGATAAAAGAACCTGGTAGATGGTCCTTTACAAGGGCAATCTCCAAAGCCTTTCTAGGCCATCCATCCAGGCTAGACTTAACTTGAATTCACTGGCATATTGGGCAGACATCCACTGAGCTCTGTGTTTAGAGTATCTTGCCAGGATCCAGAAAAATAAAATAAAATAAAATAGATGCCATTCCTGCCTTTTGGGAGCCTGCAACCAAGCTCCATGGAGGGTTCCACAGATTGCTCTGATTCGTTTCATTGACTAATTGTTTTGTTTGTTCAGAACATCATTATTTTATAGATAAGGAAAAATGCCTATTTTGTTGGTCATTAGAGGAAGGAATCAGGTAAAAATTAATGAAAACCTTCCTGAATAATTATTGAAAAAAAAGACTCAGCAGGCAGGTTTAGTCTCCAAAACTGATGATTCTCCTTGCAATCAATATTAATGATTGACACATTTAAAATGTGCCATCAAAAGACAGGGCTGATTTCAGGCAAAACTTCCACCTGCCCTCTAGCTGCCACTTTCATAGTAGAATATGTCATGGTCTACATTATAATCCCTGAGGAGCTGCTTTTGACTGGTGACAGCTAGTCCTGTGTGCTCTCAGTCATCCTGATCCACACTGTACACAGAGGTCCCCATGTGTGGAAAACCATTCTAAGTATGCTGAGAGTGTTTACTGAGTGCCTCCACTGAAGCATAGGTGAAGATTGTATCTAGAGGTCCCTCTTTCTTTGGTTACAACTCTGAACATAGTTCCCATGACTTTTGCATGCTCCAAGTAGGGGAAAAAAACAAAAAGAATGGTGGTCATAAGCCATTAATGCATAGACCTAGAGAGAGAAGGTTGTCCTGAGCCTGCTGCCTGCAAGCCTCCCTCCGCCTTCTCTTAGCCACTGGCTACAGGGAGCCACCACAATGGCAGCATTTCCCAACTGACACACAGAGGGCATTTCTGCAAAAACAGCCACCCAGACCCAGGGTGTGAGGATGTAAAGTCTAGCTACAGTGGCTGGGATGGGAGTCTCAACCATGAGCAGAAGAGACCTGATAATCCATTGAGGACACTTGAGGAAACTGGCACAAAATGAATTCACAGTGTTGGCTTAGCCTTTTACTGGCCCTATGAATGGAAGTGCATACACTACAACAAAAGTATATAAAGCATATAGTAGGGATCTTTTCTAGGCTGGAGATATGGTGTTTGAGATGAGATCTGAAGGATAAAGGTGGATGGGGTGAAGGCAGTCCTCCAGGTGCCTGAATAACTTGGAGAAATGCTCCCATTTGCTCAGAAGAATGATACACTGGAGAGGATGTGGCTGGAGCACAGGGCAGAGGTAAGTGTGGCTGGAGTACAGGTTGCAGTGTGGCTAAAATGCAGGGATGGACCCAAGGAAAAGGGTTAGGAAATAGCTGGAGGACTGTAGTCTGGGCTATCAGGAGTTGTCATGGGACCATGCAGATTTTGATAGTCACCTTAAAAGCAATGGAACACCACTGAAAGATTTTCATTGGTTTACAATAATTACTCTGGTTGATTATGGAGAATGAATTGGAAGGGTCAAGAAATGGAAATTTGGACTAAAAAGTAGTGGAGGTAAAGAGATGTCAATGGATTTGAGCAAATGTAAGAGAAATAATGAGCAGAGAGGATGACCAGGCACCCTAGCTTGCAGAATCCAATGGGTGCTGGTCATTCACTGATCCTAGAATAGAATCTAATTTGGGGTGAAGAGAGTAGCATGAGTTTGGCTTCAAATCAAACCCTTGAATTTATATGTTTGCATTTGAGGACACTCAAAAGTAAGTGTTCAAATGTACACATCTAGACCTCCTAGGATAAGAATGGGAAGAGCCAAATGTAAAAGTCATTAACACATAAATTGGACCTGAAGTTGAATTGAAATGAGATTGTCCTAGGAGAAATTAGAGAATGGACAGAGATTGGGCTAGGATGGACACTCAAGGAGCTCTTTCATTCAATGATTCAGCTGGAGAGGAAGATGGGTCTGCAGGGGAACCTGAAGAGGATATCTATAGAACCATCACCTTCTATCATTTTCCAGGATGATGAGCTAGAAAGAACACATCCCTAACCCATCCCCCAAGGTACCAACCAATACAACCACTGCTTCTAGGACCCTTCTGATTCCTAGGCCAGCCACACAAGAGAGCCTGTCTTAGTCCCCCAACCCCCGCCCCACTCTGAATACAGCTGATGTTTTTTCCTCCTGAATGTCACATCATCTAGGCTGTTCTGACTTTTTCTCCTAATTAATTCTTTTTACAATTTCTCTTGATTTCCGCTGCCCATTTAAAAGCCTTATTTTCATTTCTGAAGCATCCCTTTTAAACTCCATGTCACCTCATTGGTTTCTATTGTAATGTCTGACATGTAGCTAGCTTAAAAGAGTGAATTTCCATATTCTCCTTACAGATTTGCATTTCCTTTTCAACTGCAGAAAAGAAAGCTGAATCCTAGGAAATAGCTGGTGGTCATCAAGGTGTATCACATGAAACCACTGGGTCCTGGGAAGAGAACTTGATTATTAATATTTAATGTACGATTTGATTCCTATATCACTGCCCTGTTCCCCATAATTTATATTTGCCATGCCTAGAAAAGCTTATTCTGGAAGATAAGAAAGGAGCTGCCTTGGTTGGAGTTTCAATGAAATGTATCAAAGAATTCCACTCTTTCATTTTATTTGCTAAAAGATGACCTTTGTATCTCATAAATCAGTGCTCTTCATTTGTACGGAGCTAGGACAGTCGTGCTTAAGGTTTCAGTAGCAAAAATTCTGTCGGCTTCACAGACGGGTATAACAGATGGTAACATTTTCACTCCTATGTTTACCACATTGACACCAAGACGCACACCATCCTCCAAGAGACGCAGCAATCTTTAATTTATAATTCTCTATCTCACTTGTCCTTGCTGACCTTTAAGTTGATTACAAGTACCCTTGCCTTACTCACTAATTTTCAATCAGTTATAAATAGAAAACCATGTGCCCAACGCAAACATCCCACGCTGTGATAACACATCACCCTTAGCTTCAGACACCACCCAGGTGCATAGCAAGAAGCATTTTCGTCTGCACTTTGAGTGTCCACTCCATCTTGCAAGGAGAAAAACCTTTCAGTCTGACAGGCTTAGAATCATCCTGACCCTCTTTGTGTGCTGAAGAACAATGCAAACAACTTTATGGAATTACAGAGAAGTAACTGAGAGCTCAAGGGAAAGGTCTCATTTAGTGGTCTGTGACAAATATGAGCTTCTTTCCCCTTTAACTTGGGGACTATGTGCAGAGAGGGGCAGTTTCTCTCTCCACCCTGCTTTCCCACAGGTTTGCTCTCCTCAGTAACTAGTCACTGAAGAAAGATATCCCTACCCATTTCCCCTCATTTTTGGTCCCTCTTGTCCCTCCTTCACTTCTCATGCCACTGTTTCCCTGTTATGAGTAATTTTCCAAGAAATTCCTGGGCCAGGCAAGTCGGATGTCTCCTGCCCTGACAGCCTTGTGCTTTCAGCTGTTCCTCCAAGCAAGGCACTCCCCTGATACCCTCTTCCTTCCTAGTATGCTGCTTCCTTCTCCTCCTTCCTCCTTCCCAGCATGCCCTGGCCTTTCATTCCTTCACTTATTCTGCCATCATTTACTGAGAATGTACCATGTACTTGGTCTACTCAGGTCCTCACTCAGGGTTTTATGGTGGGGCTCTTGCTACAGAAGCCAGTCACATTTCACACTCAGTGTGCAGGGTGCTGGGGCCAACGGCCCATCTCGGCTAACTAGCTCATATCCCCTATTACTCCCGGACACAGGAAAGATGAGAATTTAGAAGCATTCTTTCTAGAAAAATAAGTAGACCCCCTTCCCCTTTAGTTTGTGAGGTCAAGAGTAGAGGTTAGGTTCAGATTTCATTGGGAGTGGGACCAACAGGGGCCTTTAGAAATGGATTCTCTTTTGACTTCCGTGGGCACTCAGCCCATGAATTGGACAGCTATTGTACAGTGATGAATACACTCTTCAAATATGAGGGAACACATGGAAATTAGCCACAATAGAAAGCTATAATAAATTATCTAAAGCAGAAAAGCCCCCTGAAAATTATTTGCCATGGTCATGGAGCAAAACAACGTCCTCAGCCCCGAGACAGTTACAAGCCTGGCAAACACATACACTGAGCAGACCAGTATTAATTGTTGAACAGGCTATGCAGAGGGCCAGCAGGCCTGCACATCTGAACCCCTTCCCCAGGAAAGTGGGAAGCAAGAGAGTGAATTGTACATGTTGTTTGGACTTGGCTGTCTAGGTAACCACTTTCCACCTCATCAGCTCCTTCTCCTCCCCCTACCACCCCATGATGAACAAGGATGTCAGTGGCCACCAAGAGGGAGGCTGTTGGCTGAAGACCCTGTGCTGCTGCCCACTCTTCAGTCCCTCCACCTCTATGCTTCTTAGCATTTCTTTCTTTCTCATAGTGGGTTGATTTTATTCCCCCCTCCTCCCTGCTTTCCACCTCCATTTATATTTGGTTGGATGTTTGCATTCTGCGTAGCCTGAATGTTAGCTTCCTCCCAAAATACATAAGTTGAAACTTTAAACCTGAGAATGATGGTATTTGAAAATGGGCCCTTTAGGAGGTGAATAGTTATAGGTGAGGTCAGGAGGTGAGGTTCTTAGGGTGGGATTAATATCTGCATAAAAAGAGGGAGAGATGAAATTTAGAAGATACATCTGTCCACTCTGTGAAAACACAAGAAGAAGACAGCCATCTGCAGACTAGGAAGCTGGCCCTCACCAGACACAGGGTCTATTAGCACCCCTTGGTCTTGGACTTATCAGCCTCCAGAACTGAGAGAAATAAATGTTTGTGTTTTTTGAACCGCCTAGTTTATGGTATTCTGTTATAGCATCCTAGGCTTACTTAGACACCTTCCAAAGATAGTCATAAAAACAGTCATGGGGGAAGATGATCAAACCCCTCTCATGGCATTAAGAGAAATACTAACTTCCTCCAACTAAGATTGCCAGATTTAATAAATAAAAATAAAGAATTCCTAGTGAACTTAAATTTCATGTAAATAATCACTAATTTTATAACATAAGTATATCCCATATAATATTTGGAATATAATTATACTAAAACATTTTCTATTGTTTATCTGAAATTTGAATTAGGAGTTCTATATTTTTATTTGCTAAATCTAGGACCCATGCCCACTTCATTTAGCCCATGTGATATCTTAGAGGGAGTAGTCATGATAGTTTAGGTTCTTTGGCTGTCCCTGGTTGGGGAAAATTATATGAAAAGTCAATCAAAACACAAGCATGTTAACTCAAAAAATTCTCTTGTATGCACTGGACTAGTAGTCAAGAAACATGAGCTCAGAGAGGTTATACTATACCTCAAGCACTCAGTTCCTCTGTCTATAAAATGGAGGCATTTAACTGGATGATCCTTTAATATTCCTTTAGTATTCCTTTGCTAACATTCTGAGTCTCCTCACATAGCTATACTCATATTCCAGAATGTATGAGAGTTACCTGGAGAACGTGCTGAATGCAGATGACCAGACCCAGTCTTCAAGAATCCAACCCAGTAAGTCTGATGTGGGCCCAGGAACATGCATTTTAAAAGTACATCCTAGGGGTCGGGATTGTGGCTTAGTGGTAGAGCGCTTGCCTCGCATGCGTGAGGCACTGGGTTCGATCCTCGGCACCACATAAAAATAAAATAAAGCTATTGTGTCCATCTACAACTAAAAAATATTTAAAAAAAAATAAAAGTACATCCTATGTCTTTCTGATGTTGATAATCTGAAGACTATAGTTTGAGAAATGATGGTCTACTGTTATCCTTCTTGGCAGGGTATGTGCATGTAGGTGGATGGGGACTACTTTATTTTTAAAATACCCAGGGTAAAAATGCAACCTAACCCTAATAGTCAGAAGCCATCATGAGGCCAGTTAATGCTCAGAACTTCACCTTGTTTGCTCAACTGCCACCATCTGGGGCAGGGTTGCCCTGTCTTACCACACAGGCAGGGCAGCCCAGCCAACAGCTGCACAGGGTATGGCCTCAAAAGTAAAACTCATCTCTGTCCTAAAAGTGGATGGGAAGGAGTAACACAGTAGCCTGGCTCTGGAAACACAACACTCTTCAAATTAGGGGAAATGACATGGGGCTGCAATAGCACTGGGGTCCCAGGCTCTTGGAATTGATCATGGCCATTAGTGTGAGCCAGAGGAATTGGGATAGACTACCTTGAGCTCACAGAGCTCTGTATTTCCTCCTTTGCAGATGGCCTCAGTTTGCCCACTCTAGATGTTTGGATCTGGAATTTCCCCCCAAAGCCTCATTTGTTGAAAGCATGTTCCCCAGAAGTTGGGTTTTTAGACAATGATGGAATCATGGGAATCTGACTTCATCAGTGAACTAATCCATTTAGTAGATAGCTAAATGGAATACAGTGGGGTGAGACCTAGCTAGAGGGGAAGTAGGTCACTGAGACATGTCCTGCAAGGCTTTGTCTTCTCCCCAGTCTGTTCTCTCTCTCTCTTCTCTCTCCCTCCCTCCCTCCATCTCCCCTTCCCAGTTGCTATGAGATGAGCAGCTTTCCTCCACCATATCCTTTCATCATGATGGTTCTGCCTTAGAGCCAGACTGTCATGGACGGCATCCTCTGAAACCGTAAGCCAAGACAAATCTTTCCTCCTCTAAGCTGTTCTTATCAGATATTTGGTCACAGTGATGAAAACCTGAATAACACAACTATGAAATTTGTCATTTCTTGTGGTTCTCATCCCCATCAGGAGTTAGTCTGGACTCTTCTGACTTTTGGCCTTGTCTCCGGTATAGCCAAAACTTCAAGTATATCCTAACTCTACTATTATATTAGCAAGAGCCCAGCCCTGCAGTGTTTGCTTATCATATCCAACAGCAACACTACTTCAATGCCATATAGGTCAGTGATTAAGGAAGTGTGTCCTGGAGCAGAAAACTTGGAATCAATCTCTAGATCAACAGCTTGCTTGATTAACTAATGCCACTTACCTAACCACCTCTGCAATGTTCTCCTACATGTCAGAACCAGTCCCAAGGAAAGAAGTTAACTGATATCTTCCAGCTGGAGGTGATTTGAAAGCAAGTCCACAGGTTTTGCAGAAGTGCCCAGACGATGCCTGGATGTAATGGGCTCCTCTAGGATTAGTCTTGGGTTGGAGCCCCAACTGGGAGATTTCTGAGCTGCCTGCAGTCTCAGGATCTTCCTGCCTGGCCTAACTGCCTCCTCCCTCTCCTTTCATCAATGTCAGATTACATAATAACTGAAGCCTCCCTCTACCCATTTCTGCTTAGTTCCCCCTAAGGTTCATGGGCACTACCCCCTATACATCTCTAGCATGTCTAACTATGTCTTGACATAGTCTTCCTGGAGGACCCATCTGATAAGTAAGTCATCCTAAGTCTTAGGGTTCCATCCTTCCACATCAGGGCTCGAATTTTAGCATGGGAAATTCACAGGGGCTGTGCATTCAGTCTCTGGTAACTCCACCCTATGATCAAATCCTGACTTCATTTTCACCTCAGCTTGTCCCTTGGAAGTAGGAAATGAGATTCTCTTTTAATACTGCCATGGAGACCTGCTGCTCCAATTCATGCCCTGAGTCAAGAGTTTGTGGGCTTGAACCCATCATTCTCTATTGTCCATATTCCTAGTGTGATGAACAAAACCAGCCAACTGCACAGTCATTGGCATCCCCCTCCTCCATACTGTGTACATGCTAGGGTTGTTGCCTGAGCTGCTACAGTTCTCTACATTTGTATCACATCTCAAGCCAGCACAAACTTCATGTCAGTACCTCTTACTACCCTGCATGACACCTGCAAAGTGGTGTTTCCACTTGCTATAGTTTGAATCTTTTTTTTTTTTTTTGGTACCTAGTGGCACTTAACCACTTAACCACATCCCTTTTTTAATTTACAGACAGGATCTCACTAAGTTGCCTAAGGCCTCACTAAATTATAATAGCTGGTTGTGAACTTGTGATCCTCCTGCTCAACCTCCTCAGTTGGGAGTATAGGTGTGGCCTACCATGCCTGGCTATAGTTTGGATCTTGAAAGTTCCCCAAAGGCCTCCATGTTCAAGGCTTGGTCCCAGCCTGTGGCACTACTGGGAAGTGTTGAGCCTTTAGAAGGAGGAACCTAGTGGGAGGAAATTAGGTCACTTGGATTGTGTCCTTGGAAGGAGTATGGAACTCTGGTCCTCCCCACCCCCGCTCATCTCTCTCCTTCCTGGTTGCCCTGAGGTGAGCAACTTTCATCCACCAAGTGTTCCCTGCCATGATGTTCTGCCTCACTACAGGCCCAAAATCAACATGGCTAACTGACCATGGACTGAAACTTCTGAAACTGTGAGCCAAAATAAACCTTTCCTCCTTTTAAGTTGATTATCTCAGATATTTTGTCACAGTGATAGAAAACTAGCTCACTGCTTTCCCAGCACAAGATTCCATTTAAGAACTTCACCCTCAGCTGCTGTTTCCTATGTGTATTTCGTGTGATATGTTGCTAAGGTACCAACTTTTAGTTTAGGTTCCCCCAAAGTCAGAGGCTGAGAATAGGCCTTGGGTACACATCACTAGTTTCTTCAGGTGGTAATCCCAGAACACACAGGGAGGAAATGTAGAGAGGAATAGACAAGGAAAGGGAGAAAAGTCATACAGGCTGCATTGTTGAATGTGAACAACTAAAGCCTGACCTGCTGGGGATCCTTCCAAGTATGATGCAGAATATGGCTCAGAATTACTCAACCAAAGGAAGGTGGGATATTTATCACCGATTCTTTTCCCACGCTGGTTTTCCCACCTTTGTTGCCCTGGGGACTATAAGTTCCCAGCATTTCAAAGTGAGGCAGCCCTGCATACTATCTGAGCAAGCTTTTACTGCATTGAATAAAAGCCCTTAGGAAGACAAGCAGAGAGAGGCAAGGGCTGGGGACAGGAACTTGTTACCAAGAGGAGAACTTGTCCACTGCAGTTAGGTGCAGACCATCCACAGCATCTGCCATATGTGACATCAAACCTACACTTCTCAACTTGGCTACTTACACTTCCAGGTGTGTATTGTGGGCATAATGGTACACCAGAGCCTGGACTGGCTGGGAGGCAATCCTGGGAGCACCTATTATCCTTGTAGAGATTTGTGGGGGACATATTTTTATTTTTTAGCAGTTAGAATTAAAGACTAGAATGTAAACATCCCATGAATTTTTAAAACAAAATGTGAAACTTCAGAAAATCCTCATCCTTGACACAAGCTGCTTTGTATGACCTCCTTAGGGCTCCCTTCATCCAAGTTGAAAAGACTGACAAGAGGAACAATGAATAATTTGAAGTCTCCCGAGATTTTTAAGTGCAAAATTGCAATGATCAGATTTGTGGTTTCAAGGGAGACATTGGCAGCAGAGAAGGGCTGGGACCTTTGGGGGAGTCACTCAGGGCCCAGAATGTGCAGCAAACATTCTAGAACACAGAAGTGACAGCAGATGCACTGAAGTTCTCATTCTGGGGGCTGGAGGAGGCACTCAAAAGGTCATTCTGCAATTAGTGTTGAGTTAGCATTTTGAGGTCCACTCTGAACAAAGCGCCATGAGAGAATATAGAACAGGAGAACAGACTGGGCACTTCCTGACTGATTCTTCAAGGAAATGGCATTGAGTTGAAGCTCTGAAGGATGAGCAGGAATGAATTAAGTAAAAGTCTGAAAGAAAAAAGCCCTGGACCTAGAGGTCAGCTCGTGCAGGAAAGGAGCTTGGGATATTGGAGAAAGAGACAGGTATGGCCAAAGTGCCAGGTGTAAAGGTGAAGGTCACACAAGGCAGTCCTGGTGAGGTTCTCCAGAGCCAGGCCAGCTAGTCCTCCTGGCAGTGTTGGGAATTCTTAGCAGAAGCTTGTTGGAGAAAAAGGGCTATGGGGAGGTTTTAAGTGGGGGAAACTATGTACTGAGACTTGAAACTTTGAAAAAGACCAATTTGACTGCAGGATGAAGAATAAAATGGCATGAGGAAGAAAAGGCTGGTTACCTCTCTCCCACCTGCCAAGCTTCTTCCCTGCTATGCACAGAAATTGGATAGGAGCAAGGTGTGGATCCACAGATGTATTTGGCAAGTGGAGAGCTCTCTGTTTTTCTGATTATAATGTGAGCTGCTTCCCTCCACCACCCTCTTCCACCATGATGTCTTGCCTCACTTCGAGCCCCAAGGAATGGAGCCTGCTGTCTATGGATTGAGACCTCTGAAACCCTAAGCCCCCAAATCAACTCTTCCTTCTTTACAATTGTGCTGGTTGGGTCTTTTAGTCACAGTAGTGAAAAAGCTGACTAAAACAGAGGTAAAAGTTGAAAGAAATAGGTGAGGAGTGAGAGATGGGAAGTAAGAGACATCAAGATTGACTCCCTTTATTTGGACCTGAACAACTGAATGGATATGTGTTGGTCGATTTTCCATTGCTATAAAAAATGCCTAAGATAGACCAACTTATAAAGAGAAAAGCTCATTTTGGCTCAGTTTTGGAGATTTCAGTCCATGATTAGTTGGTGCCATTGCTCTTTGGGCCTGTGGTGAAGCAGCTCACCATGGCAAGAACATGTGATAGAGCAAAACTGCTTACCTTGTGGCCAAGGAGCAGAAGAAAAGGAAATGGAAGGGGCTTGGGTCCCATTATCCCCTCCAAGGGCATGTCCTCAGTGACTGGAAGACCTCCCACAAGGCCCTGCCTCTAAGAGGTTCTACCACCTCTAGTTGTGCCATGCTGGGGACTAAGCCTTGGGGACAATAAGGATCCAAATGATAGCAGATGCTAAAAACATTTAATAAGACAGAAAATACTGGAGAATGTTCAGGCTTAGAAAACAGCTAAGTTCTGTTGTTTCTATGCCAGAGGTGAAGTACTTGTGATTCATCCAAGATAATATGTTGTGTTTGGAAGAAGCCTTTGTAGAATAGCCATGAAGGTAGCTGACAATGTAATAGGGCCTAGTGTCTGGAGCTATCAAAGACTAAGAAGGGGGCACCTCCAGGGTGTTAGTACTTCCTTGTATTTTGTTTCCTTTTTTGTTTGTTTATTTGTTTTTGTGACTTCTTCAATACCTAGCTCTGACCTGACAAGAAAGATGAATGGACTTTGCCTGAGATGATTTCTCCTCACTGGATCCAGACTAAGGAAGAAAATCTCACAGCTCCCAAATCATTTCAGGACTCAGTCCCTTGAGTGAATACTCTAAGACAGAGGTCCTGCTGATGAGATCCACATCTCTTATCCTTGGTGACAAAGACAGAAGGGTTGAACGTTGGTCACTGGCAAGTAAAGGCACAAAGCCGGAATGTAGGATGGTGGGCCTGGGAGAGCCTGGGGTTTTGATGACATCCTTGGTTCCTGTTGCATCAAACATGTGTCAAACTAAAATAGGCGTTAATCTCAGAAGCATTAGAAAGTGCAGATGAGGTGCAAACACTGCAGACCAGGCATGTCCACTGTGAGCAAACATTCATCAGTTGCTTAGTAAAAATAGCAAGGAAGAAGTTTGGCAGGTGGGAGAAATAACCAGCACCAGGCAGCTTGGTGCCCTCCTGAGGGTCTAAGCCCAGGCAAGATTGACTGAGAGCATTTCACACTTACAAATGACCTATTTATCACATCTACCTTCAGCATTCTAGCAGATGATTAGGATGAGGAGTTAATTTAGAGAGTTAATTTTCATATTTTTATAACAGTGTCTGAAACATAGTAGGAGTAAATGTTAAATATAGTAATAAAACAAGAGCAAGAACAATAATTATTACTACCCTACAAAAGCATGAAAGGCAGATAAATCTGGATTCAAACAGCGCATCAGCTAGTGTCCCAGAGTTATCTACTAATAAGTCATTGAAACTCTGTTTTTTGTTTCTTCATCTAAAAACTCAAAATGCTCTTACATATGGTACAGGGTTGTTATGGGGATTATGAAGATGGCATTGTAGAGTTTAGCTAGCCCCCAAGACTTCACAAATGGGGAGGGATGGTCTCCCCCAGGCAAGGCTGGTGTTCAGCAGTGCAACATCTGGGTCAACTCAGCTCGACTATGGTGCCCAGATATGTGGTCAAACATTCTGGATTTTTCTCTGAAAATGTTTTTCAGGTGAGATTAACATGTCAATCAATAGACTTTGAGTAAAGCATAGTGTCCTTTCTAACACAGGTGGGTTTCATCCACCACATAAAGGTCCACAGTCTGATGTGGCCTGAGCAAAAGTAAATTCTGCAACAGACAGTCCTCAGACTTGAACAGCAACACCAACTCCAGCCTGATGCCACCACCCTCCACCATGGGTTTTGGACTTGCCAGCTTGCGACAATCATGTGAGCTACTTCCTCAAATAAATCTGTCTGTATTTGCACATGCTTGTGGTTCTGTTTCTCTGGAGAATTCTGACCAGTACAGACACAAAACTCTCTCTGATTGCCAGAATGATGCAAAATGAGGCAACCTACCTACTCAAGCTGGCCTAATGGCTAAGGAAACAAGATGATCACCCGTCAGAAGTCATTTGCTAGACTGAGTTTCCATTCTGATCATGGCCAAGCCCACACTAATGTTCAGGAAGGCACGGAACTCAAGAATTGAAAAGCCCAGAGAGACTCACCTAGGAGTGAGAGAATATATTCTTTTCAAGATATGTAGAATCCTTGTTTACTGAACGTTATGCTATAGACTGAAAATATTCACAATAATAATAATGAATTTCAGTGAATCTAAAACAAAGTCTATTGTAGGAAATAGCATTATTCTACATATCAAGAAGACAGAAAAAGAACTTTAGACTTTAAGAATGTCAAAATGAACCAATTATGATAATGGTAACAATAAGATACCTAAGTCTTACACTGTGCAAGTGCTATTCTTAGCACTTCACATATATTGATTCATTTAATATAGTGAATCTGTGAGAATCTATTATTGTCCCACTTAAAGTATGAGGACACTGAGAAAGGCCAGGTGCCCTGAACAGGTGCACACAGTTTCCAAGCAGCAGGATTTGAATCCTGTCTCTGTAGTCTTGTTTCATGATCTTGAAAGATACATTGGAACTAAAATTCAGAGACTGCTCACTCCAAGTCTCTCCATTGTCCAGCATCCTGCTGCACCACCCATGGTCCCCTCTAGAAAGTTCAGTTCCTGCCAATCAGCTTAGTTGTAAGTACCACTCTTAACTGTGCCATTTGCTTTCCTTTTCCTCTTTCTTTCTTTCTTTTAGAAATTCAAATAAAATGAATCTACAGCAGTCTGTGACTCTGCCATGATGTCATTTTGTCAGATGGCAAATTCAGAGAAAGACCAGAACTCAAAAAGCCATATGGTGTTACCTAGATTTATCAAGAGGACATCAAATTGCTTACTTTTATCATGGCCAAGTCCTCGCCCATGAATTCATGTAATAAGTAATCATCATACACCTACCAGGCACAAGACAGTGCTATTTAAATAGCAAAGATTCACAGGACTATGAGAATGCTCTGCAGCCTAAACTAACCTGGGAACATACAATTAAAGAACTGAAACTTCAGAGGAAATGGATCCTGCTATGGAGAAGTGCCAGGCAGGGTAATTTCTTAGATGCTTTACTCTTTTCTGGTGGTTTTTCCCCTAGGTATTCATGGCATCCTGGGGCATTTCACCTCAGCGAAGTGGTGCTGCCACTCTGGTTCCCATGGAAACCAAACTGGGACAGGAGGAATGAGAGGCTCCTGAAGGTCATCAGTACCAAGGACAGCAGAGACAAAGACAGATTCCTCTGCTCCGTTAATCACAGCACGTGGCTTCATCGCTCCTGCAGTCCTGCGCCCCACCAGACCTTTCCGGCTCTGCGGGGGGGCGCTCTGCAGAGAGAAGCACCTGAAGCACCGGAGGTGCCACCTCTCGGTTCCTTTCTGCCTCCGCGCCCCGCCCAGTGTCCGGTTCAGTAGATGCGCGTTGCTGCAGGCTTTGGAATGAAAGGCTCCCATGTCCTACTCCCACCCCCAGCCCCGAGTTACCAAGCCTCCAAGTGCATCATCTTATTATCTTCAGGAAATGACTTCCGGGAGTCAGGGGCTGCCTGGAGGGCCATCTGAACAGAAGCAGCTTCTGGCTGAATGCATAGCAAGTGGCTTGCTCCCTGGCCTGCAGGCCCACCCTGAGCCTGAACTGTGGTATCCTAGTCCATAGGCTCCCCTCCCCTGCTTTCTTACAGGTCTCTGGTCTCCACACAGCTTCTCCATTAAGCTCTGCTTCCTGGTACTCTTCCTTCCTTCCAAAAGCCAGGCTGTTTCTCAAGAAGAGACCCTCTGCCTTCCAAAATCCCAGGATTTGGGGGAGTGCAGTACTAGTTTCCTTTGAGCTTTCTATCAGGGCTGAACATTCCCAGCTGGGTATAGTCCCCGGAGTTAGGAACAGTCACCAGTCAACCTCCATGAGCAGGACCCTGTCACCACATTATGGTGAGTCTGGAAATCCAGGTACAGAACTCAGAAACTGTCAACCCTGCTGTGAGGACAGTGTCCCCTGGTAATTAGTAATAAACAAGTTCACTCTTTCTCATCTTGGTGTTAACTAGGATCCAAATTGTGCAGGGCTTCCTCCAGCCTGGCAGAGGCATTTGGGGACCTGACCCACTGGAAGTATCAGACACGGCTCTGGATTTCTCGCAGGGTTCACCTTATAAGACCCCTTCATCTGATGCTCCAGCAGATCTTTGGCTCCACCCTGGGGGACACCCTGTCTGCAGAAAATGGGGAAATTGGCTTCTTCTCATTTGTAATTAGGACCATTGCTTAAGAGATTTAAAAGCAAAAACAAAAATACAGACTCTAAACAGAAGCAGCGGTGGCAGCATTGAGGTAATAATGATTATTTTTATTATTAGGGTTTGTCTGGGAATTCCTATTTTAGTGTGACTTGCATCACTGAGGGAGAGGCCTGTCCACACAGCATGAAATTGTAGGGCTGGGCTATAATCGCATATTTTAGGAGATGCTTCTAAAAGCTCAAACTAAAAGCCATTTGTACTGAATTTGAGGAAAGGCAGTGAGGTGGTGGGGTTGGGTTCAGGAGGACTGTCATTTAGCCATAGTGCTAATTCAGAGGCAACAATCCTCTGTTCACATGTGGGCACATCGTGGGCTGTGCTGATTCTCTGAGGCTGCTTCCAGCTACATTAATGATTAACACTTATTCATTCATCAGGGCCTGGGCTAGGCTGACAGCTGCCTCTACAGAGGCCTGTTCTGCTTCACCTTCTGGAAGTGGGAGGAGGTTTAGAGGAGGTAGGTTGGAGGTGAGCAGAAGCCCAGGTCAAGTTCACTGAGCCAGGTCTTTGCCAACATTTGGCACCTGCCCATCATTTAACCCACACAACAAATCACAAAGGAGGAGCCATTATCCCCATTTTACAGGAAAAAAATGAGGAAAATGAAGCTTTGGTGATGGGAGGTACCCAGAGCCACAACTGGGCAGTACAAAGACACAACTGTGATCAATAGTCTGCTAAAACCCATACTTGCAAGAGAGACTTAACCCAAAAATACCTGAGAATCCTGGAGAAGGATTACCCTATTGTTAGTCACAGTCTGAGCTGGAAACACCCTCAAGTGGGGACATAATAATTTAATAAAAGGGATATTTGCAAAGGTGTGGGCTGGATTTAGGGGAATCTATGGGGATGGTGTAGTCTCTGAATCCAAGGGCAAACCTGAGGGAAGAACTACCCAAACCTGGCCCTTGCAAAGACCTGGATAGAGAAGCCTTACCTCTACGACCTGGGATCTCTGAAGAGGGACACAGCTCACCCGGGACACTACAGGAAGACAAATTGCATCACTTTGCTCTCCTCCCCACTTCTATCTCCTGCAGCTTCATCCACTAATGCTGGGCAAAGACCTGTGGCTTGAGCAGCAAGGCAGTCCCCACCTCTCTCCCTGACTCTCCAAAGACCCTCGGGTGCAGGATCTGGCCCTAGCACCCCACCAGCTTGGGGATGGTGGGTGTCTCTCCTTTCAGGAACTCCATGGATACCAACAGTGACAGGAGCCCCTAGAGATATGTAGATAAAGACATCAAGCAACTAGAAGCAAGCCCTGCTCCAAACCATTAAAATCCTTTCCCTTAAGAAAGGATTCCTAACATGTCCCTATCTCTGACACCAGGAATTGAAGTCCTGGAGGGTAAGTGAGTCCCAGCCAGGTTGCTTCTGTGCCCTGATCCCTGTCCCCAACTTTCCATTTCTAAGCTCTCAGATTGAGAGAAACCCCATCTCAGATGAAAGCTCTACATCTCTCCCAGGCCAGATGAATCCAAGCAAGATGTCACCTTGCCCTGCTCAATCCCCTCCCTCCCACTTTCTCTGCTTAGAGGTCCTGTGGCATCCAGTGTTGTGCTATCTCCCTACCTCCTCTCTGCCCACCTGGGTGTCACAGGCCTTAGTCCAAGGAAGCTGATCTTCTCATGTGTCTCCCATGGCTTTCTGTCCTCCATACTCCTATGAACCTTCCCCACCTTGGGGACTGCTCAGTCATGCCCTGTCCCTATTTTCTGGGAAGGAGCTTTGTTCTAAGCCAATACCCACATCTCTTCCCAAGCAAGGGTGCTGAGAGTTCACTGGGGCTGCAGGCTCACTTCTAACAGCTTCTGACTCAGTGTCCATGTCCTCCAGAGGTTCCCATGGCAGTGCTACCATGTCACCCACAGGGTGGTGGGAGGAAGCCATTCTCTATACGAAGACACTGAGAGAACAGTGAACAAAAGCAGTAGGGAACACACATCACAATCTAGAAGCTCAGTCCAGTAGAATAACACACCTCATTCTTAAAAAGAATGTAGAGATTGTCATTTCCAACCATCCTCATTTCTAGTCAGGCCAATGTATCAATTCAACAGACTTGGTGAACACTAGTCTGTGCCTGTGACTATGTGGAGTACCTATATATATATCATTTCTTATAGTCTTCTTATACTCTCATGGAGTTTTCCCAACATAACAAGGAGTTACCAAGGAGTTCACCCAATGCAGCACATCAAAAAACTGTGAGAAAAGGGAATTAAATGCCCAGATTGTGCCCAAAGGTCATGTGCTTTCTCTCCACTTACTTCTGGGGAGGAGTGTGGCAGCCCCCAGCAGAACACATTCCATGGAGTTGCTGATGCTCAGCAGCAGTGCAAATCCACCCTCTGAAGAGCTCTCCCAGGACATAGGCACCAGAAGCCCACTACTTGGTCCCTGCAGAGGTCAGGACAGCTGTCTTCCCTAATGTGGTCAGGATAGAAGGTAGAAGGTAGGAGGATAAGAGTTTGAGCTGGTGCCTCCACCTCTGTCTTCCAGATACCAAAAAAAGTTCCCTCAGTTCACATCTGTGCATCAGGTTCTCTGCCTGCATTGTGGGCATCAAGCCAGGAGCAGTGTAGCAAAGTTCATCTGTTGGTAGAGAGCACCATATCAGGAAGGACACACTGATGCACTTCCTCAGTGTCCTGACTGAATGTGGATTTGTTTTCCAGCCCTGAACTCTCTGATTCTGTAAGAACTCCAGCTACAACTCATTATTTTTTTTTAGCATTTTAAAAAATCTGTTCTAATTAGTTATACATGACAGTAGAGTGCACTTATGCACTTTGATATATCATACATAAATGGAGTATAATTTCTACTTTTCTGATTGTACATGTGTAGAATCACATCAGTCATGCAGTCATATATGTACATAACGTAATGTTATCTGTTTCTTCTATCCTTCCTACCTCCATAACCCCTCCCCTCCGTTCACTTCCCTCTACCTAACCTAAAATAACTCTATTCTTCCCTAGCCCCACCCACCCCATTGTGAATTAGCATCCACATATCAGAGAAAACATTTGGCCTTTGTTTTGGGGGGATTGGATTATTCAGCTTAGCATGATATTCTCCAATTCCATCAATTTACCAGCAAATGCTATAATCTCATTCTTCTTTAAAGCTGAGTAATAACTGGGCCAGAGTTCTTGCTGATGCAGCAATAGCAAAAGAGAGGGCCTAAATCCACCTTCAGGAACCACTGCAGGAGCCCAGCAATGGGCAGACCCAAGACTGCTAGCTGCCAGCCATAGGGGAGCCCATACCCACAGTAAGGGCCGCCCACAGAGACCCTTGTGGGAGATCCTGCCTAAGTGAGGCCTGGGACCACCCCCAGTTCCTCGCCAGAGTTTCTGCCAACTGGTGGGAGCACAAGAGAGGGCCCAAAACCGCCTTCAGGGACCATCTAGGGAGCCGAGCCAAGGCCACTCCCACTGCTGTCTTGAGGTACTTCACTACCACTGCCACCAACTTTAGTGGCAGTAGTGTCCATCTGGAGACACCTTCTGGGGACCAGAAGTAACTCCAAGGTGAGATAGAGGTAATCTTTAGTGTCACTACAAGATTATAGGATAGAAACTGCAATACCTCAAATATGCATTACAAGAAAGGAAGATACATAATCAACACGAAAAAACAAGGAAAAAAGTACCCCAAATAAAGCTAGATACCACAGTAATAGAATCCACTGACAGCACAGTTGATGAAATGTCAGAGAAAGAATTCAGAATTTACATAATTAAAATGATCTGTGAATTAAAGAATGACGTAAGCCAGCAAATACAGGCAAAAATTGATCAATCCAACAAAGAAATAGGAGAGCAAATAAAGGCAACCATTGATCACTCTAACAAAGAGATAAGAGAGCAAATACAGGTAGCAAAAGATTAAGATCTAGAGATTGTGAAAAAAATCCAATCAGAAATTCTTGAAATGAAGAAAACAATGAACCAAATAAAAACTCAATAGAAAGCATCACCAGCAGACTATATCACCTAGAAGACAGAAACTCAGACAATAAAGACAAAATATACAATCTTGAAAATAAAGTTGACCACATAGTGAACATGGTAAGAAACCATGAATCGAACATACAAGAATTATGGGACAGCATCAAAAGATCAAATCTAAGACTTATCGGGATAGAATAAGGCACAGAATTTCAAACCAAAGGAATGCACAATCTCTTCAATGAAATAATATCAGAAAATTTCCCAAACATGAAAAATGAATTGGAAACTCAAATACAAGAGGCTTACAGGACACCAAATGTACAAAATTTCAACAGATCTACACCAAGGCACATTATAATGAAAATGCCCAATGTACAGAATAAGGATAGAATTTTAAAGGCCACAGAGAGAAGAATCAGATTACATATAAGGTGACACCAATTTGGAACTTAGCAGATTTTTCAACCAAGACCCTAAAAGCCAGGAGATCATGGAACAACATATACCAAGCTCTGAAAGAAAATGGGTGCTAATATCTTATATCCAGCAAAACCGAGCTTCAGATTTGATGATGAAATAAAAACCTTCTATGACAAACAAAAGTTAAAAGAATTTACAGCAAGAAAGCCTGCACTACACACTATTCTCTGCAAAATATTCCATGAGGAAGAAATGACAACCAACAATGAAAATATACAAAGAGAGGAACTACACTAAAAGGAGGGGGGGCAATCAAAGAGAAACCAAGTCAAGGTAAAAAATAAACCAAAATGACCAGGACTACAAATCATATTTCAATAATAACCCTGAATGGGAATGGCCTAAATGCACCAATTAAAAGACATAGACTGACAGACAGGAAGGGAAAAAAAAGACCCAACAATATGCTGCCTTCAAGAGACTCATCTCACAGGAAAAGACATCCATAGACTGAAATTGAAAGGGTGGGGAAAAACATCTCACTCACATGGACCACATAAACAAGAAGGAGTTTCCATCCTCATATCAGATAAAGTGGACTTCAAACCAAAGCTGGTGAAAAGGGATAAAGAAGACATTTCATACTTCTTAAGGGAATCATACATCAACAAGACATAACAATCATAAATATCTATGCCCCAAACAATGGGGCATCTATGTATATCAAACAAATCCTTCTCAAAAACAAGAATCAAATAGACCACAACACAAGCATATTTGGTGACTTTAACACAGCTCTCTCACCACTGGATAGATCTTCCAAACAAAAGCTAAACAAAGAAACCATAGAACTCAATAAAACAATCAATAATTTAGACTTAACAGACATATACAGAGAGTTCCATCCATCAATGAGTGAATACAGTTTTTTCTCAGCAGCACGTGGATCCTGTTCCAAAATAGATCATATGTTATGTCACAAAGCTAATCTTAGCAAATACAAAAAATATAGATACTACCCTGCATCCTGTCTGACCACAATGAAATAAAATTAGAAATCAATGAGAGATTAAAAAATAGAAACTACTCCAACACCTGGAAACTAAATAATATGCTATTGAATGATGCATGGATAACAGAAGACATCAGAGAAGAGATTAAAAAAAATTCTTAGAAGTAAATGAAAACTCTGATACAGCATATCAAAATATCTGGGACACCATGAAGGCAGTGCTAAGAGGAAAGTTCATTGCATTAGGTTCATTTATTAAAAGAAGTAAAAGTCAACAAATGAATGACTTGACTCTTCATCTCAAAGCCCTAGAAATAGAAGAACAAACCAACACCAAAAGAAGTAGAAGACAAGAAATAATTAAAATCAGGGATGAAATCAATAAAATTGAAACAAAAGAAACAATTCAAAAAATTGACAAAACAAAAAGCTGGTTTTTTGAAAAAATAAATAAAATTGACAAACCCTTAGCTACCCTAATGAAAAGAAGGAGAGAGAAAACCCAAATTACTAAAATTCATGATGAAAAACAAAATATCAAGACAGACACTACTGAAATACAGATGACAATTAGAAACTATTTTGAAAATTTATACTCCAGTAAAATAGAAAACCCTGAAGACACCAACAAATTTCTAGAGGTATATGACATACTCAAACTGAACCAAGAGGTCATATACAACTTAAACAGATCATTTCAAGCAAGGAAATAGAAGATGCCATCAAGAGCCTGCCAACAAAGAAAAGCCCAGGTCCAGATGGATTCTCAGCTAGTTCTACAAGACCTTCAAAGAAGAATTAATACCAATACTCCTCAAACAATTTCATGAAATAGAAAAGGAGCGAACCCTTCCAAACTCATTCTATGAGGCTACTATCACCCTGATACCAAAACCAGACAGAGACACATCAAAGAAAGAAAATTTCAGACCAATATCCTTGATGAATATAGATGCAAAAATTCTCAATAAAATTTTGGCAAATCGCATACAGAAACATATCAAAAAAATAGTGCACCATGATCAAGCGGGGTTCATTCCAGGGATGCATGGTTGGTTTTTAATGTAATCCATCCAATTTTTTTTATCTCTTCCTTAATCTCTTCCTTGAAATCAATTAACATAATCCATCACATCAATAGACTTAAAGATAAGAGTCATATGATTTTACCAATCAATGCTGAGAAAGCATTTGACAAAATACAGCAACCTTTTATGTTCAAAACATTAGAAAAATTTGGGATAGTAGGAACATACCTCAATTTTGTAAAAGCTATCTATGCTAAACCCAAGGGCAACATCATCCTAAATGGACAAAAATTGGAAGCATTCCCTCTAAAAATGGGAACAAGACAGGGATGCCCTCTTTCACCACTGCTATTCAACATAGTCCTTGAAACACTAGCCAGAGCAATTAGACAGACAAAGAAATTAAAGGGATATGAATAGGAAAAGAAGAACTCAAACTATCATTATTTGCAGATAACATGATTCTATACTTAGAGGAACCAAAAAATTCTACCAGAAAACTTCTAGAATTAATAAATGAATTCATCAAAGTAGCAGGATATAAAATCAACACCCATAAATCAATTGCATTTTTATACATCAGTGATAAACCCTCTGAAAGATAAATTAGGAAAATATCCCATTCACAATAGCCTCAAAAGAAATACAATATTTGGGAATCAATTTAACAAAATAAGTGAAAGACCTCTACAATGCAAACTACAAGACACTAAAAAGAAATTGAACAAGACCTTAGAAGATGGAAAAAATCTTCCATGCTCCTGGATAGGCAGAATCAATATTGTCAAAATGGCCATACTACCCAAAGCGCTATATAGATTGAGTACAATTCCAATTAAAATCCCAATGTCATTCCTTATAGAAACAAAAAAGGCAATTATGAAATTCATTTGGAAGAATAAGAGACCCAGAATAGCAAAAGCAATCCTTAGCAAGAAGAGTGAAGCAGGAGGCATCACAATATCAGACCTTAAATTATACTACAAAGCTATAGTAACAAAAACAGCATGGTACTGGCACCAAAGTAGACATGTAGACCAATGGTACAGAATAAAACACACAGAGATTAACCCACATGAATACAGTTATCTTGTAATAGACAAAGGAGAAAACACATACACTGGAGAAAAGATAGCCTCTTCAACAAATGTTGCTGGGGAAACTGGAAATCCATATGAAGCAAAATGAAATTAAATCCCTATCTCTCACCATGCACAAAACTCAACTCAAAGTAGATCAAGGACCTGGGAATTAGACCAGAGACCCAACGCCTAAGAAGAAAAAATAGGCCCAAATCTTCATCCTGTCAGGTTAGGACCTTACTTCCTTAACAAGACTCCTATAGTGTAAGAAGTAAAAATAATCAATAAATGAGATAGATTCAAACTAAAAAGCTTCTTCTCAGCAAAAGAAACAATCAATGAAGTGAAAGGAGACTCTACATTCTGGGAACAAATTTTTACCACATGCACATCTGATAGAGCACTAATCTCCAGGATATATAAAGAACTCAAAAACTTAACACCAAAAAAACAAACAACCCAATCAATAAATGGGCCAAGGAGCTGAATAGAACCTTCTCAGAAGAAGATATACAATTGATCAACAGACATATGAAGAAATGTTCAACATCTCTAGCAATTAGAGTAATGCAAATCAAATCTACTCTCAGATTTCATCTCACACCAGTCAGAATGGCAGCTATCCAAAATACAAGCATCAATAAGTGCTGACGAGGATGTGGTGAAAAATGCACACTCATACATTGCTGGTGGGACTGCAAATTGGTAAAACCAATCTGGAAAGCAGTATGGAGATTCCTTAGAAAACTTGAAATGGAACCACCATTTGACCCAGCTATACCCAAAAGACTTAAAAATAGCATACTACAGTGATGCTGCCACTTCAATGTTTATAGCAGCTCAATTCACAATAGCTAAACTGTGGAACCAACATAGATGTCCTTCAATAGATGAATGGATAAAGAAACTGTGGTATATATACACAATGGAATATTATTCAGCAATAAAAGAGAATAAAATTAAATATTTGCAGGTAAATGGATGGAGTTGGAGAATATCATGCTAAGTGGAGTAAGCCAAACCCAAAAAACCAAAGGCCAAATATTCTCTCTGGTTAGTGGATGCTGATCCATAATGTGGAGGAGGACACAAGAAGAATGGAGGAACTTTGGTAACAGGGGTAGGAGGGGGGAGGTGACATGGGGACAGCAAAGATGGTGAAATATGATGGACATCATGGCCCTAGCTTTATGTATGGCTGCATGTATGTTGTTATTCTACATCACATACAACCAGAGAAATGAAAAGTCGTGCTTCATCTTATGCAATGAATCAAAATACATTCTGCTATCATGTATACCTAAGTAGAATAAATAAATAAATAAAATTATTTTTTAAAAGCTGAGTAATATTCCATTGTATATATATGCCACATTTTCTTTATCCATTTATCTGTTGAGGGGCACCTAGGTTTGTTCCATAGTTTAGCTATTCTGAGCTTAGCTGCTATAAACATCGACATGGCTGCATTACTATAGTATGCTGATTCTAAATCCTTTAGGTATAAACTGAGGAGTGGGATAGCTGGGTCAAACAGTGGTTCCATTCCAAGTTTTCTATGGAATCTCCATACCGCTTTCCATAATGGTTGCACCAATTTGCATTCCCACCAGCAGTGTATGAGTGTGCCTTTTCCCCCACATCCTCTCCAACATTTATTGTTGCTTGTATTCTTGATAATTGTTATTCTGACTGGAGTAAGATGAAATCTTAGAGTAGTTTTGATTTGCATTTCTCTAATTGCTATAAATGTTGAACTTTTTTATGTATTTGTTGATCAATTTGTTGACACTTCTTGTCAATATATATAAAATATATATATATTTTTATATATATTGTTGATCAATATTTGTTGACACTTCTTCTGTGAAGTGTCTGTTTAATTCCTTAACCCATTTATTGATTGGGTTATTTGTGTTTTTGGTGTCAAGCGTTTTTGAGGGTTTTTTTTTTTTTTTGGTACCAGGGATTAAACTCAAGGGCACTCAATCAATGAGCCACATTCCCAGCCCTATTTTGTGTTTTAGGTAGAGACAGGGTCTTACTGAGTTGCTTAGTGCCTCGCCATTGCTGAGGTTGGCTTTGAACTTGCAATTCTCCTGTCTCAGCCTCCCAAAGTACTGGGATTACAGGCATGTGCCACTGCACCTGGCTTGAGTTTTTTAGATATCCTGGATATTAATACTTTATCTGAGGTTTGTGTGGTAAAGATTTTCTCCCAATTTGTAGGCTCTCTTTTCACATTATTGATTCCTTTTGTTTTGTTTTTGCTGAGAAGCTTTATAGTTTGAATCCATTGCATTTACTGATTCTTGATTTTACATCTTATGCTTTAAGGGTCTTGTTAAAGAAGTCAGATTCTAGGCCAACATGGTGAAGATCTGTGCCTGCTTTTTCTTCTGTTAGGCACAGGGTCTCTGTTCTAGTGCCTAAGTCTTTGATCCACCTTGAGTTGGGTTTTTTTGCAGGATGAGAGATAGAGGTTTAGTTTCATTTTGGTACATGTGGCTTTCCAGTTTTCCCACACCATTTTTTGAATAGGCTATCTTTTTTCCTGTGAGTGTTTTTGGTGCCTTTGTCTAGTATGAGATAACTGTATTCATGTGGGTTTATCTCTGTGTCTTCTATTCTGTACCATTTGTCTATGTGTTTGCTTTGGTGCCAGTACCATGCTGTTTTGTTACTATAGCTCTGTAGTATAGTTTAAGTTGTAGTATTGTGCTGTCTCCTGCTTCACTTTTCTTGCTAAGGATTTCTTTAGCTATTGTGGGTCTCCTAATTTTCCAAATAAATTTCATGACTGTTTCTTCTAGTTCTATGAAGCATGTCATTGGGATTTTAATAGGAATTTCAGTAAATCTGTATAACACTTTTGGTAATATGGCCATTTTGACAATATTAATTTTGCCTATCAAGAGCATGGGAGATCTTTCCATCTTCCAAGGTCTTCTTCAATTTCTTTAGTGTTCTGTAGTTTTCATTGTAGAGATCTTTCACCTCTTTTATTATATTGATTCCCAAGTATTTTTTTTTTGAGGCTATTGTGAATGTAGTAGTTTTCCTAATTTCTCTTTCAGTAGATTCATCACTGATGTATAGGAATGCATTTGATTTATGGGTGTTGATATTATATCCTGCTACTTTGCTGAATTCATTTATTAGTTCTAGAAGTTTCCTGGTGGGATTTTTTGGATCTTCTAAATATAGAACCATGTCATTGGCAAATAGTAATATTTTGAGTTCTTCTTTACCTATTTGTATCCCTTTGATTTCTTTCTTCTCTCAAATTGCTCTGGCTAGAGTTTCAAGGATGATGTTGAATAAAAGTGGTGAAAGAGGGCATCCTTGTCTTAGTTTTTAGAAGGAATGCTTTCAATTTTTCTCCATTTAGAATTATGTTGGCTTTGGGTTTAGCATATATAGCTTTTATGATGTTGAGGTATGTCCCTACTATCCCTAGTTTTCCTAGTGTTTTGAGCATGAAGGGGTACTATATTTTGTCAAATGCTTTTTCTTTCTGCATCTATTGAGCTGATTATATGATTCTTGTTTTTAAGTCTATTGATATGATGAATTATGTTTATTGATCTCTGTATGTTGAACCAGCCCTACGTCCCTGGAATGAACCCCACTTGACCATGGTACACTATACTTTTAATATGTTTTTATATGCAATTTGCCAGAATTTTACTGAGAATTTTTGCATCTATGTGCATCAGAGATATTGTTCTGAAGTTTTCTTTCCTTGATGTGTCTTTGTCTGGTTTGGGAATCAGGGTGATTGTAGCCTCATAGAATGAGTTTGGAAGGGTTCTCTCCTTTTCTATTTCATGGAATACTTTGAGGAGTATTGGTGTTAATTCTTCTTTAAAGGTCTTATAGAACTCAGCTGAGAATCCATCTGGTCCTGGGCTTTTCTTGATTGATAGGCTTTTAATCGTGTTTTCTATTTCATTACTTGAAATTGATCTGTTTAAATCATGTTATGTCCTGATTCAGCTAGGGTAGGTCATATGTCTCTAGAAATTTGTTGATGTCTTCAATATTTTTCTATTTTATTGGAGTATAAATTTTCAAAATAGTTTCTAATTATCTTCTGTCATGTCCGTTGTGATATTTCCTTTTTCATCATATATTTTAGTAATTTGAGTTATCTTTCTCTCTTCATTAGTGTGTCTAGGGGGTTTATCTATTTTGCTTATTTTTTTTTCAAAAGAACCAACTTTTGTTGTGTCAATTTTTTCTATTGTTTCTTTTGTTTCAATTTCATTGACTTCAGCTGTGATTTTAATTATTTCCTGTGTTACACTGTTTTGGGGGTTGGTTTATTCTTCTTTTTCTAGGGCTTTGAGATATAATGTTAGGTCATTTATTTGTTGACTATTCTTGTAATGAATGATCTCAGTACAATGAACTTTTCTCTTAGTATTGCCTTCATAGTGTCCCAGAGATTTTGATATGTTGTATTGGTGTTCTCATTTACCTCTAAGTATTTTTTTATTTCATCCTTGATTTCTTCTACTATTCCTTCATTATTCAATAGTGTATTATTTATTCTCCATGTGTTAGAGTAGCTTCTATTTTTTATTTTATCATTGATTTCTAATTTCATTCCATTATGATCTGATAGAATGCAGGGTATTGTCTCCATTTTTTAGCATTTACTAAGAGTTGCTTTGTGACATAATATATGGTCTCTTTTAGAGAAGGATCCATGAGCTGCTGAGAAGAAAGTATATTCACTTGTTGATGGATGAAATATTCTATATAAGTCTGTTAAATCTAAATTATTGATTGTATTATTTAGTTCTACAGTTCATTTAGTTTTTGTTTGGAAGATCTGTCTAGTAGTGAGAGAAGTGTGTTAAAGTCACTCAGTATTATTGTGTTGTGGTCTATTTGATTCTTGAAATTGAGAAGGGTTTGTTTGATGCACATAGATTCTCTATTGTTTACATAAATGTTTACAATTCTTATGTCTTGCTGATGTGTAATTCCCTTAACTAGTATGAAATGTCCTTTGTGCCTTCTGATTAACTTTGGCTTGAAGTCCACTTTATCTGAAATGAAGATAGAAACTCCTGCTTGTTTACTTGATTCATATGAGTGATATGCTTTTCCCATTCTTTCACCTCCAGTCTGTGGATGTCTTTGCCTATGAGATGAGTCTCTTGGAGACAGAATATTGTTGGGTATTTTTTTCGAACCAAACCTGCCAGTTGATCTTTTTTGATTGATGAGTTTAGGCCATTAACATTCAAGGTTATAATTGAGATATGATTTGTATTCCTGGCCATTTTGGTTTATTTCTGTTTTTAATTTGACCTATTTTCTCCTTTGATTAACTCTTCCTTTAGTGTAGTTCCTCTTTTTGCTTGTTTTCACTTTTTTTTTCACTTCATCTTCATGAATATTTTGTTGAGAATGTTGTGGAGTACAGGCTTTCTAGTTGTGAATTCTTTTAACTTTTGTTTATCATGGAACTTTTTTTTTTTTTTTGGCACCAGAGATTGAACTCAGGGGCACTCGACCACTGAGCCACATCCCCAGCCCTATTTTGTGTTTTATGTAGAGACAGGGTCTCACGGAGTTGCTTAGCGCCTCGCCGTTGCTGAGGCTGGCTTTGAACTTGGGATTCTCCTGTCTCAGCCTCCCTAAGTGCTGGGATTACAGGCGTGAGCCACCGCACCTAGTTCATAGAATATTTTTATTTCATCTTCAAATCTGTAACTTAATTTTGCTGCATATAAAATTTCTGGTTGGCATCCATTTTCTTTCAGATCTCCTAGCTTTGAAAGTCTGGGTTGAGAAATCAGTTGATATCCAAATTGGTTTCCCCCTATATTTAATTTGATTTTTTCCTCTCACAACCTTTAAGATTTTATCCTTATTCTGCATTTTATTCATTGTCTTATACTGTGTCTTGGTGTGGGCCTGCTGTAATATTTTACATTTTTGAGGTTGTGTAAGCCTCTTATATTTGATTTTTCATTACATTCTTTAGTTTGGGGAAATTTTCTGATATTATGCCATTGAAAAATTGTGCATGCCTTTTGTTTGTATCTCTGCTCCTTCATCTATCCCAATAATTCTTACATTTGGACTTTTCATGTTATTCCATAATTCTTGGAAGGTCTGTTCATGGTTTCTTATCTTCTCTGCATGGTCAACTTTATTTTCAAGATTATATATTTTGTCTTCATTGCCTGAGGTTCTATCTTCCAAGTGGTCTAGTCTGTTAGTAATGCTTTCCATTAAATTTATTATTTAGTTTATTGATTCCTTCATTTCAAGGATTTTTGCTTGTTTTATTTTTCAGCATCTTTAACTCTTTATTGAAGTGATCTTTCACTTCCTGTATCCTCTCTTTGATTTCACTCCTTATACTATCCTTTTCTTCACATATCAGTTTAACTACGTACATTCCAAATTCCTCAGACATTTCTTCTACTGTATTGTCAGTGGATTCTGTTATTGGAACATCTTGGTTTGTTTGGGGCACTTTGTTCCCTTGTTTTTTCATGTTGTGTGTTTTCCCATCAAGCAGCTGTATAGATCTGACAGTATAGATTCTACCCTGTAGTCTTATATTGTCCCTGAAGGTCCCAGCACCTCACCTTTAAGGAGAAACCAATATCAACAGCACCCAGTGTAAACAATATATAGCCTTAAACCTAATAGCTCCCACTAAGGTAGTACTGCTCTCTCGCAATAAACAGAAATGATCAGTCCAATCACTGTCTACAACATAAACAGAAAATTTGCTAAAAGGATTTACAATTCCAAATGATGGACAAAGAACAGAAGTAATGTAGGACTTGTTCGTGAGGGAGGAAGAGTGAAGGTAGAAGTAAAAATTCACAGGAAGAGTAGAAGAGGAACTGACAGAGATTGGCTGCTGGCTGGAGAAAAGGTAGGAAGACAATCCAGGAAAACAGACAAGTGAGAGGAAGAATAGATACAAAGGAAAAAATTGAAAATATAAGAATACAACAATAAAACTGCCAAACACCATTCAAATATCACTGTCTTCAACAAACTGTTGCATAAAAAATACCTTGCTCCAAATATGGTAGAGATATTAGAGGAGAAAAATAAATAAATAAAATTCAATGGAAAGTTGAACAACTGTCTCCATTGGCATTCAAAAGTTTCTCAGTCTTGTCTCTGACTTCTCACAAGATTGCCATCCCCAGACTGGCCCTTGCAGACCCTGCCACTATCCCATGGATCTGGGCTTCAGATACTCCAGGCTCAGCCACATGGCAGTCCCAAGATTTCAATGCTGCTCCAATTTGCAGAGACCACGAGGGATTTGCTCACACAAAGGAGTGACCCTGAGAAGCAGCAGCAAGATTGCAGCCACTCCCAGCAGGAAGACCCCAGGTGCATCCAAACTTGTAGGCACCCTGACACTAGACCTCTAGGTCCTGGCTAACATCCCCAGACAGAGGTGACTATGCCCTGAGTTGGTGTTGGTGGCACACCTGCTGACACCCCCAGCTACCCAACCCCTGGTGGGAATCCCAAGATGAATGTGGCCAGGTGGAATCAAACCTGCAATCTCCCTGGAAGCTGACATCTGGGCGGCAGTGGCGAGGGTCGGTGACAGCGGGTGGTGGGTCAGTGGTAGCAGTGGCAGTGGTGGCAGGGGGCAGTGGCACCTAGAGAAAAGACCTCCAGGCGACCTCTGGGTGGCAGCAGCAGTGTCTGTGGCAAACTCATCTTACTTCAAAAGGAAGGATGTCTCTGAAGACCTGGGTGGCCCTTCCAGAAACATGATGCCTTAGTGCAATGAAGAGGCAGCAGCTGCTCTGAAGAGTTGGAGTGCTCCCCCTGCAGTTGGCCGCAGTGGGTGATGGTTCTGACTCATACTCCAGCTTCAAAATCATAGCCTTCTGAACAACTTAGCAAGATGCAGTCTCAAAAAAATAAAATAAAAAACAAAGACCAGGAGGTAGCTCAGTGGTAAAGCATCCCTGGGTTCAATCTCCAGTACCAAACAAACAAAAACAGTTTTCATATCAAAACAAGCTTTGTATTTCTTTTATTTCCTGTTTGAAAAGTAAAGCAACTACATGTAGGAGGGATCTTGGCTGAGTTCATTACACACCAAGGCCCAATTCCAAAGGATGCTTCCATTTATCATGCAAATTTATTATAGTGCCCTTCCCTAGTTGTTCCAGATCTGCTCATAGCATCCTTAATACAGTACCCTGGGCAACTACCCCAAAAGTCTGGAGGCCCAATATGAGATATGACCCATTGCCATCCCTGGTCTCTTATCGTAAGAAAACTAAGAGCCTCCTGGAAAATAACTCACTCTTAAAGGGCATAAATTTTGCATAAGACACAGCTGGTATTAGGGGAGAAGGGACAGACATCCTCTGTCTTTCCCTTCCCACAGGACAAGACAGAGCAAGCTCTTTTGGCCTCATCTCTCATGCAAACATGAACACATTTTTCTCAGGCAGAAAGAGCCTCAGTTGGTGCTCTGGTTTTAATTCGTCCCCTCCAAAATGAAGGTGTTGCCAATGTAATAGTTTTAGGAGATGGTTCCTTTAAGCAGTGATTAGGTCATGAGTGCTCCTCCCTTGTGAATGGGGTTAGTTGCTTTTATAAAGGCTCCTGATAGACACAGTTTGTTCTCTTTATGCCCTTCCACATTTTGGAGGCAGTGGGTAGGTGAGCAGGGACAAAGTTAAATGCACTGCAGGAAGCCAGCCTGTTCCCCGCGTTGTGTGTGTGCAAGTTGTTTTTATACATGTAATGCAATTCCACGGTCTCTACAGAAAATTAATTTTAGCACTCCTCACCCCTCTTCTCAGCCTAGCATAGGTCTCTCTTGAGGGAAAAGTGATATTATAAAAACACAAGATTCCTAAAGGTACACAAAAACCACTTTTTAACCAGCTTTTGCATTGTTGTGACCTAAAGACCTGAGTAGAGCAACTTTAAAGGAGGAAAATTTTATTTTGGTTCACAGTTTCAGAGTTTAGTCCCTGGTCTCCTAACTTCATTGTTCTGCACCCAAGGTGAGGCAGAAGATCATGGCAGAAGGGCATGGCAGAGGAAAGCATCTCAGAACATGGCAACAAGGAGGCAGAGAGAGGGGGCTCCACTCACCATGGACAAAATATAAACCCCAAAGTCACACTCCCAATAACCTACCTCCTCCAGCCACACCCTACCTACCTACAGTTAATGCCCAGTTAATTCACATCAGTGGATTAATCCACCTCTGAACATCCTTGCATTGTCTCACACATGAGCTTTTGGGGAACACTTCATATGTAAATCATAATAACCACCAAGGCAGGTATGCCTTGAGCCTGGCATTTTCTGGTCAGCCTCTTATATGTGGCTTTAATGTGTTTATTTTGTAGGTTGGTTATTACAGCTTTCCCTGTTCTATCTCAAACACTCCAACTTTCCCCAGAAGCTGCCATTAGCCAGTTGCTTCATCTCTTCCTAAAGAGATGAAACTGAGATTCCTCCATAACATAAGACTGGGGCACCACATAAAAATAAATAAATAAAAGGTGTCCATCTATAACTAAAATATTTTTTTAAAAAACATCGAGGAAGACTCATGAGGCTAAGACTAAGAAAAAGACAGCATGAGGTTAGGTACAGTCTGTTCTCTCAGGGCAGGGATGTCCCTTGTTTTGTCAATCAGAATTTTGAATCAATTTGAACATACGTCATGGTTATCTTCAGCTCCTACCTAGAAGGGAGATGTTTTAGGGAGATGTTTTTAGTCAGGTTCTTGTTTGCTTGTTTTCTGTTGTGACCAAAAGACCTGACAAGAACAATTAAATAAGAAAAAGTTTATTTGGGGGCTCATGGTTTTAGACAGCTGACTCCATTATTTGGAGCCCAAAGTGAGGCAAAAGATCATAGCAGAAGAGTGTGGCAGAATAAAACAGCTCAGGACATCACACCTGGAAGCAGAGGGGTGGGGGAAGAGATACTCCCCTCACCAGAAACAAAATATATACCCCAAAGGCATGTACCCAATGACCAACCTCCTCCAACCGCACCCTACCTGCCTACAGTTACCACCCAGTTAATCCTTATCAGGGGATTAATACACTGATTAGGTTAAGACTATCATAACCCAATCAGTTCACCTCTAAACTTTCAGGCATTGTCTCACACATTAGCTTTTGGGAGACACCCCATATCTAAACCATAACAGGAGACATGTCCTATTTTGAATGAAGCATCACTCACTGAAGACAGTAACATAGGCAGAATATTCATTTTTAAACCTATTATGTATTTCTGATTCTCAGATGTACATTCCCTTTTATACCTTCAAATCCTCAAAAGTCATTTTGGAGCTCTTTATTACTCTTTATTGAGTAATTTCTCAGTGACTATGTTTTCATTTCAGAGAATGAAGATCTAATGTGATGAACACTCACAGATTAGAAATTGTGGGACTTCTAATGACACTGTAGAGAATGTCACCCTAAAAAACAGACCCATTTATTTTTTTTAATCCACCTATATTTTCTGAAAGGTGTAATCCATATTTCCTGGTCTCGTTCCTAAATCAAAAGTTATAATTTTGCAAAGAATACTTTTGGTCCAAACACGTCTTCTTCCTTGCATTCCAGAGTCTAGAATGGTGTGGGGTGTGGGGCTCTGTCCATGGGTGGTTCTGATGCCATCATGCCTTTAGCAACCAGGGAGCAACTAGTGTTAGGGAAAGAAATTGTACTTCTCCCATGGCTTCCAGCCTTTCCCCAACATTTCCTTCCAAGTCTCTTCCTCAAACTGAGGAAGAAGTCAGTCACATTTTATTGGAGAGCAGTTACTGTGGCTTCAAAATGGTAACTCTCCTAAATGTTGTGTTCTGGACAGTAAGCACCCTCTCAGAAGGTCCTTTCCTTAGACAGACTCACCAGCCTTCTCTATCCTCATGTGTCCTGCCTTAGGCAGGGACCAGCCCTTGCACTTAGGAATAGGTCATTGGGCTTTCTACCACTATGACAAAACACCTGAGAAAATCAACTTAAAGGAAGAAAATTTTATTTTGGCTCATAGTTTCTGAGGTTTTAGCCCATGGTCACTTGGCTCCACTGTTTTGGGGCCTGTAGTAAGGCAGAACAATGTGGTAGGGAATATGTGATGGAGTAGAGCTCCTCACCCCATGCAGCCAGGCAAGGGAGTGGGGATGGAGACAGTGCCAGGGACAAGATATAACCTTCAAGGACACATATCCACTGACCTATTTTCTCCAACTAGTCCCTACCTCCTAAAGTTTCCACCACCTTGCAATAGCACTACCAGCTGGGGACTAAGTCTTCAACATGCAAACCTATGGGGACATCCTAAATCCAAACTGTAACAGCCAGCTGGGCTCACCAGTTGAACAAATGAATTCAGAATAGGCTTTGTAGACTTAGCCTATTCCACATTTTGACCCAGGTATGGCATCTTGCTTGCTACTCTATGTCTTTTGCTAAGCCATGTTCAGCATTTCAGTTTTTATGAGATACATGAACTCAAGGGTTTTGGGCATGGTTTGAGCTTATTAGTAAAATGGTACTTTTTAAATTTTTCCCTACTACAGCTTGAGAGGTAGAGTTCCTTGAAATAGGTCCTCAAAATGAAAATGAATGAGCAGTAATTGAAATATAGGCATTCCTGGGCTCCTGGCTGAATGCCATTCTAGTCCTTGACCTTGAATACTGGGCTTTATGACATGAAGGGGAAAACAGGCATAGATGAGGTTAGAGAGGGGGATACATGCCAGAAAATAATGAGCATTCATGCCAGCCTGCGGGAAATGAATTACCCTCAATGCTGTTCTTCTTAGAATGTGGTTCATAGACCACCTGCCTCAGAGCAGTGAGATAACGTATATTAAAAACATTGATTCATGAGTCCCATCCCAGTTCTACTGAATCAGAATTTTTGTGATTGGGATCCAGGAATCCACATACTGATACTCTGGGAGATTCTTATGAACACTTTAGTCTGAAAACACTGACACCATTTATTAAAGAACATCAACAGATGGATATGACCAGGTTATCACTTTTAACACTGGAGACCAGACGAGTGATTATTATAAGATTCCAGGTGAGAATTGATGAGGGTGTGAACTAAGCCACTAGTAGTAGGGGATAAAGTAATACGAGGAGACCAATTCAATAACTTCTGGATTGAGTGACTGAGTAAATAAAGGATAACAATAAGGGAATTTGGAAGGAGGAGTAGTTTGAGGATAAAGAGTAGTAGTTTCTCTAGACATGTTGAGTTGAGGGGCCTGAAGGCTAGGCAGATGAGAGCTGTCCAGGAGAAAGGTTCAATAACATATCTGGAGCCTACGAGATCTTTCTGAGGCCAAAGATTCAAATAAATAAGAAAGGAAATCCTTGGGGCAGTAGCAATTTCTCAGGAAGAAAGTGAACACACAGAAAGAGGTCTGAGGTTAAATCTTCAGGAATATCTATCTGCATTAAAGGACTAGGCAGAATAAAAATGTCCAACGAATAGAGCTTATTATTTGAGAAAGAATTTTTCTTGGGCCCATTTTAAATCAATTTATATTTTAACAGGACAGAGTGTTCAGGTGGGTAGTGATGGTAAATATGGCTCTATACAAATGTTATCCCAGGTATTTAACAAATTTATTCAATAATCATAATGAGATCTATGCAATGTCCAGAGTTAAATGCCCTACTTAGTGTTAGGGAAGAAAGATCTATTTGGATGGGAGAAGAGTTGTATTATCAGCAATTGCTCAGATGATGTGGATATAACTGGATCCTATTCAAAAACTCAAGTCTCTGCACATGCAGAAAGTTTAAAAAAGTTCTTTTGGTAAAATTGCCTTTGGTAAGAAATGCCACTAGCTGACCTTTTCAAAGAGTATAAGAAAAACAAAAAAAGGTGTTTTGAAAGGATGAAGTAGAAACTGCTTTCTTTTTCTCACATTTAAGTAGGGGCAGAGAGGTATTTGTTTCAATTTTTTTTGAATAAAAATTAAATGGATTTTCCCCATTCCCCCTCTAAATGTATGCTGTTGGTAATAATTCACAAAGTATTTTCCTATTTATCCAGTACTTCAATTCTCCCAGTAAATGTTTAACCATGGTTGTACCTTAAGAAAAATAAGAAATTACCCTGAGTGCTGTAACGTGTGCCAGACTTTATTCTAAGTGCATTATGCACATGAACACATTTGTTCGGCACAGCCACGTTCTATAACATAGGGATGTTGTTATCCCTATGTTATAGAACGGTAAACAGAGGGAGAGAAAAGTCAAATGACTTAACCAAAGTGACCTTGTTAGTGACCTAACAAATAAGTAGTTAACTCAGGATCCATAACCAAAGTGACCTTGTTAGTGACCTAACAAATAAGTAGTTAACTCAGGATTCATCCCCAGCCAGTCTGGTTTCTGTGCCTGCTTTCTTCTTGCCTATTACTTTATGCTACTTTCAGGTCATAGGACCCACTGGTTTTTTTTTTTTAATTTTTTCTAGTTGTAGATGGACACAATGTCTTTATTTTATTGCTTTGTATGTGGTGCTGAGGATCGAACCCAGGGCCTCACGCATGCAAGACAAGCGCTCTACCGCTGAGCTACAATCCCAGCCCCGAGGACCCACTGGTTGTTAATAAATAGAACTGTTTAGATTTTACAGGCTTTATACTTTTTAATTTCTCAGAGGAAGCCAATGTAGTCAACAACTATGAACTGACACGAAGGTTTCTGATATACAATCAGTGAAGCAGAATAATTCATAAATGTTCTTTCTTGCTATTGGGTGATTTGGGCTTTATAATATATGTACATTTCATTACACAGTTCTATGCATATTTATCACTTCAGATAGCTTCACCTGTCTGGTTTTAACTAGATTATAAATTCTCTGAGGTTGAGAAGTGCACATTCCCAATATTCAAAGCCCTAGCACAGGAAACCAAAGAAAGACCAATGACGTATTTTTAGTGAATGAGTCAGGTAATGAAGGGGAGCTCAGAAGAACTTCTTTTAGCTCCAAAAATATTTCCAGTTATTTTCCAAATGAGTTGAAAAATCTAATTCTAAAATGTTTTAAAGTTTGATGTTTATTTCTCTTTTAGAAGAACAAAAATATATTTTTTATGATTTCAAGAGAAATGTAGTAAATGGATATGATTCCTTGGGAAAGGACCATATAGAAGCCAGAGTATTAGAGGCTTTTTTTTTTTTAACATATAAAGAACAAAATCTCTTGCATGAAATCAAAGGTCTGCAACTAGAGGTCGGTTACCTCAACCTCTCCTGCCGGTATACTGAGTGCTCTTTTCTGTGTCCTGCTGTCTATCTCTTTCTCTCTCCCATGTATTCTCAGATACAACTCCTATGTACTAGATAATATCTGATATAAAGTGTTAAAAAATGCTAGTGCTTAAAGCCCCTTTGCTCAAAGTCCTAAGAGAACTTATGCTGCTTATTATGGAGAATTTAATAATTTAGAATGCCCCATGTGAGAGCAAAATTTTAAAAAATGCTACTCTTACAGGAATTGTTATCTCTTATTAGTGAGTTAACAAAATCTCCATATATTACTAGGAAAAGATTTAGGAGGGGTCAGAGACCTAGAGGTGATTCTAGCAGCTGAATGTGGAGAGTGGTGACAGAGAATAGGAGAACAGTGTCTGAGATCAAGGTCGAGGCTGATAAGACTCTAGCACAAAGTCTCCTCATGCAGAGCATTACCACAGCAGCTAGGTATCCTGCACCTTTGCACAGAAACATGGCTGCACCTCTGCCAGAGCCATGAGGTCATCAGAGACCACAATCTCAGACACTGTTCTCCCATTCTGTCACCACTCTCCACAGCTGAAGACACTTTCTCTTTGGAGTGTTGATTCTAGGGAAGTTGGTTGAGAGGCTGAGGGGCATATAGTAGGTCTTGGTGCACGTGGATCAGAGTGCAGATTCACCACAGATGTTTGAGCCAGGGAGGGCCTGATGACCCCATTTCCTTTTGGGTTGGGATCATTAAAGGGTATACCTAGGAGCAGACTGAGAAGAAATAGATGACTCTCAAGGAGACTGCAATTCAGCTTCAAGCCTGTGGTCTCTGAAATTGGGTTAAGGTAGCTCAAAGTATTGGCATTCTTAGATGCATAACAGAAGAGCATAAATCCTCTCTGGAAGTAGGTAATATTATTCTAATCCTCAAATTTTTTTTATCAAACAATTTTTCAAAAATAATGTTCATTATTATTTTTAAGAAATAAGAGGTATGCAGGGAGAAAACAAACTAAGAGAAAACTTAAGCAACAGAAACAGATTTACAGAGACTCCAGAAATAGAAATTATTGGACATGGACTTTAAAATATTTTTAAAAGGAATATTCCAGAATTGAGAATCACATAAGTCTACTTTTTTTTTTTTTTTTTTTTTTTTTTTTGTGGTGCTGGGCATTGAACCTAAGGCCTTGTGCATGCAAGGCAAGCACTCTACCAACTGAGCTATAACCCCAGCCCCCATATAAGTCTACTTTTAAAACTGAATGTTTAGGGCTGGGATTGTAGCTCAGCGGTAGAGCGCTTGCCTTGCAGGTGTGAGGCCCTGGGTTCGATCCTCAGCACCACATACAAAGCAATAAAATAAAGACATTGTGTCCATCTACAACTAAAAAAAAAAATTTAAAAAAAAAAACTGAATGTTTAATAATAGATTAGCTAAACTGAAAAGATAATTATTGAACTTATGGACTGGTATAAAAATACTCAATATGAAGGCTGGAGAAATAAAACAAATGAATATACAGAAGACAGAGTAAAAGACGAAGATGATATAGTAAGATAATCTAACATTCATGTACTTGAAATCTCAGCAGAGGGAAATGAAAATGAAATAGAGATTATATTTAGAGAGATAATGGCTAAGAACTTAAAAAATTGCTGAAAAATATTGTCACAATTTTAAGAAGTTCTATAACTCTAAGCCAATAGCATTAAAATATGCAATATATACATGTATGTGTAAATACTTCATCTCCACATCAAAGCACATTAGAGTAGAAACACTAAAAAACAGAAAACAAAACAAAGAGGAAAAAAGCTGGGCGCAGTGGTGCATGCCTATAATCCCAGCACTTAGGGAGGCTGAGACAAGAGAATCGCAAGTTCAAAGGCCAGCCTCAGCAACAGTGAGGCGCTAAGCAACTCAGTGAGACCCTGTCTCTAAATAAAACACAAAATAGGGCTGGAGATGTGGCTCAGTGGTCGAGTGCCCCTGAGTTCAATCTCCAGTACAAAAAAAAACAAAAAAAAATCAAAGAGAAAATCTTAAATGCAGCTTGGGTGGTGGTGGTGGTGGTTTAAAACAACAACAACAATAATAACAACAACAAAACCCTTCAAATGGTACAAATAGTACAATTATACCTAAAGCTGACTTCTAAATAGAAACAATGTAAGTCAGCAGACAATAAATAGAAAACAATAACCATCCAGTGAAAAGACCTGTAAGAATGAATGTGGAATGAAAACATATTTAAATAAATAGAAAGTAAAGGAATTAATTGATAGCTGACCCACACTGAGAGGCATACTAAGAAATGTTATTCGGACAGAAGGAAAGATCCCACATGGAAGTCCAAAGACCAACAATAAAGGGAAAAATGAAATATGACTACTTTAAAATTGACACTTAAAAGATCCCATTAAGAGAGAAAAGATGAGTCACAGAGTTAGAACAGATACTTGCAACACACCTTATATGAATAAAAAAATTCTATCCTTCTTTACACGTTCTTATACAAAGCACTCCTCAAAATTGAGAAAGATGGGGGGTGCAAACACTCAAAAATGGGTCCTAGGCAGTTCACAAAAGAGAGATTGGTGATGGAAAGGGTACCTGGGGTGCTGGCAAGGTTTCTGTTGGCCTGGATGATGGCTACATGGTTATTAATTTTGCAATAAAGCTTATTTGGCTCCTTTTCAATGTGTAATACTTCACGATACAAAAAAATTTATTTTGAAAAAGGGTGAAAGTGAAAAATGGTAAATCTTGGATTCAGAAGATAAGCTTTTAGAAAAATACACAGAAAATATCAATTCTTAATGTTAATGTCCTTTTTATAATTTCATAAAAATTTATAGCATTCAATTACTTTTCATGCTTCTTAAGTATGCAGGTTACCCATTATTTAACTTAAAATTAATTTTAAAAAGTCAAAATCCTGGGAATATGTATTTTCTTATATATCTGCTTCCATAAGCATGATTCAAAATGGAAAATCCTGCAAACTTTGTTCCTTGATCCAAACTCTTCAGAATAGTGCAGGGAAATACAGAAATCTGGTGATGTTGGATGGGGACTTCAGTTAGTTGGCTCAGATCCCACCCAAATAGGAGCAGTTAAGTTAGGAAACTGAACACAAGTGGATCCTAAATGTCCCTTGGTTTTTCCTGCAGAGTCAGGCAAGTTCTGAAGTAAGCCATGAAAAAATTATTGGAAAAAGCAGTCAAGTGTGTTCAGGATTAGGATCGGAACCCCCAAATTTCTCTCCATTGGAGTGCCCTTTGAACTGTTGAGAAAGCAGCACATACTAAAATTCGGCAGAGCAGGTGCCACAGATCTAGCCTGGGTCTGGCTGAAGTCCAGAGGCCTCTTTTTTCTCCCCATTTTCCTGGTTGTTTTGATTCTTTCTACTTCCTTAGCAATAACACTTTCAGGTCCCCAACTTGCAAATATGTATTTCTTTTCTATAGCTGTTTGGTGGTTTTAAAAACATGTATTCATTGTCTTGCAGTTCTAAACTTCAGAAGTTGGACATCAATCTCCTTAGGCTAAAATCAAGTCACCAGCAGGGCTGTGCTCCCTCCTGGATAGGTAGGGGAGAATCCATTTCCTTGCCTTTTCCATGCCCCACATGTCTGGTTCATGGCCACCTGCCTCCACTCCCAAAGCCAGCAATGATGAGCTGAGTTCTTCTACATAGCTTCCCTAGGCCTTGCTTCTATTTCATGTATTCTTCTTCCACCTCTCTCTTCCAGTCTTAAGGACCCTTAGTAGGACATTGGGTCCACAGATAATCTCTCTGTTTTAAGATTTAACTGATTTGCAACCCTCTGCAACATAATCTATAAATTCACAGGTTCTGGGAATTAGAGCATGCACATCTTTGGGGGATATTATTCTTCCAACCACAGGCTTCATTAGCTAACTAATCTTTCCTACTCAAAACATCTTCAAATCTTAAGTGTGTGTGTGTGTGTGTACATGTGTACTCAATGTGCACACAAACATGCATGCACATAAGCACTTCAAATTTGAATAGGTAGCCTTTTATTGTAAGTAATGGGAGGAAAGTTTCTATCATAAGGAATGGAAACAAAAAGCAAACAGAAGAAAGGAAATTAAGGAGAAAGAAATACAGGGAATAGAATAATAATAATACCCTCTAATGTCTCAGAGAAAGGTCCTACCTGGGTTCATTAAATAAACAAGAAGCTATAAAAGAAAGGAACATTCAAAGAATAAGAAATAACTCTTGGAAATTAAAAACAAATAAGGAAAAAATCAGGATAAGGATTTTTGGGGAGTGGTAGGGATTGAACCCAACGCCTCACACATGCTAGGTGAGTGCTCTACCATTGAGCTACGTCCCCAGCTCCAGGATTGTTTTCTAAATAAGTAAATATCCCAGAAATTATGCAAAATGCCATAAAGGAGAAAAAAACATAAGAGAAATTGATGATCATTTCAGAAGTTGCAACATCCAAACAATAGGTGTTCAGAAAGATCACTGAACAGCAAATATTAAAGAAAGAATTCTTTAAATCCCCAGAAGTGAAGACCATACATGTACAGATTGAAAGAACCACTGAATGCCCAACACAATCAGGGAAAAGACTAACACCAAGGTGCATCATAATTAAAATTCAGAACACCTGGAAGAAAGAGATGCTCGTAAGTTTCCCAAGAGGAAAACAATTCATTTATAATGATCAAGAAACAGAATGGCATCAGATTTCTCACCAGAGGGATTTGCTAGAGTAAAAGAAGCAATACCATCAATTACTGTGAGGGGATTTAATTTTCACATAAAATTCTATATTAAGCCAAACCTTCAAGGAGTGTAAGAGTATATCTATTTATATCTATATCTTATCTATCTTCAGACATACTAGTTGGAATATTTGCTTCCCTTGCACCTGTTTTCATTAAAAAGAGGACATAAGAGGAAGATGAAATTCAGGAAAAAAGAGGTTGTCAATGAGAGAAGAGCCTGCAATGCTTGCAGCTGTAAAGCAGGCCTAAAAGGACAGCCACTCTGGATTTGAGCAGAAGGACAAGGCACACAGAAGCCCCAGAGAGAGCAATTACCTGCCTCCAGTGAAAAAAGAACAAAGAAATGGAGAGCAGCTGACATTGAGAGGAAATTTACTTTGCACAGCAGACTAAGGATGTGGTAATAGGTACGTAGAAAATATCGAATACTGATTATAAATTTCTGTACTGTGGTATGAATAAAATGAAGACAGAAAAGTGTGCTCCATATGTGTGCATTTTTCATTACTGAAAAATTGTGTTACAGATGGCTATGTCAGTTTGCAAATCTTTCAATTCTATGGAGCAATTAGACTAATTCTTATATGCCACTGGACATCAACTACCTTTCACTTATATGATTTCCCTGGTTTGAATATGGTTTGTCACCAACAAAAGTCATGTTGAGGCCTGATTCCCAGTATTTGGTGAGTTGGTGGGGCTTGTAAGAGGCATTTGGGTCATGAGGGATTCACCCCCATGTAGGGATAAATATCATCTTATGGAAGAGAGTTCTCTCTGCAGCGGGCCCAGATTTGCTCCTGCAGGCATGTTTATTATAAAGCCAGATTGCATCTTGCATTTCCTTCTTCCACGTGTGCCCACTTGCCCTTCTGCTTTCTGTCATGAGTTGAAGCAGCATGAAGCCCTCAATAGCACCATGCTCTTGGACTTCCAAGCCTCCAGAGCCAATAAACCTGTTCTTTATAAATTATCTAGTCTCTGGTATTCCATTATAGCAACACAAAACAAACTAAAACAATGATATTTCACGCTTTTCAGAGTATTTTCTCATAGACTGTTTTTTTTCTCCCTCAATGGTCTTCGGGTGTTGTGACTTAAAGTCACTCTCTCCCTTTGTACAGAGTGCAATGAAGACTTCAGGAGATAGAGTAAGTTATCAAAGTTACATGGCCTACTTCCTCAAATTTGATGTGGAACCAGGTAGGTATAAATAAATTAAGTCACCTGATTATTAAAAAAGCTATGACCAAAACCAAACATTTCTGATACCTAGTCTAGATCATTTTCAACCAGATAATGTTTCCTGCAATGTGTTCTGAGGAAATGCTCTGTGAATAGTGTTCTGTGGTCCAATACTGTATGCTCCTTAGAACAATGAAGTTCTGCAAAGCAAAATTTGGATGGTGCTGCTCTGGGGCCAAGTTAAAGCACAGGTACCAGAAGGGAGACTAGAAGGATAGATTTTCTCCAGGAACAACAGCTCCTAAATCATAAAGGAAATGGAACAATCTGGGAAGTTTTGCGGGCACAACAGGTTCTGTGACCAATGAAGACGACTGTCAGTCTAGTGGAGCAAGCATAGGAATCTGTGTTTTCACAAAGCTCTCGGGGGAGTCTCCTGTGTATCCCAGGTCTGAAAACACTGGAGTTCTCAGAGTCCTACATGGACTAGCATACAAAACTAGAGAAACTGGTGTCTAGATGTATTATGCCACTTTCTAAAAATAGAAATAAATATTATTTAGGAACTTAAATACAAGAAAGAGCCCTTTGAGATTATGGAGTTGCATATTGAAAGTCAAGTCCCACCTGAGTTCTTCGCCAATTACCCTTCTTTTTTAGGGGCTGGTTCCAAGAAAGTAGTTTATAAGTTAACACTTCTCAGCTCCCAGTATTAACTGCCTGGTTGTTGCTCTTTAAACTGCTCTTGCAAAGGTGGAGTGGAAAAAGAGGAGGAAGAATCACTGGGAATCACCTACTGAGTCACCTATCCAATCACATCAGGAAGCTTAGTGAACCTTTTTGAACAACTGGAAAACATAAAGTGTGTGGACAGCACCCTCTGGTGGCATTCTAAAATATCAATTTCTATTTGATACAAGTGCATCTCTAAAGGGACTCCTTGTGATTACAAAGGACATTTCTTTCCTATAGGGTTGGGCTTTGGAAAACTAACAAATTTTGTTTCCAGTGATACCCTTTATTTCCTAAATTTATGTACATATGCATGTATTTATCAAAAGTATTTGAGTATACCTCATGTCAAGTTGTAGTGTTTACAAACAAGTGAAGAAATAGACAATTGACTAACCAATAAATAGCTTCTGAGCAGTGCTAGAGAATTAAGAGGTGCTGTGATCAAGTGGCTGCCTCAAATTGGGTCATCAAGGTCATCTGATGATGTGAGATCTCAGTGAAGAGGTGGTCTCCCACACAAGGAGCCTTCTAGACCAGGGGTGTGGCTTATACAGGAAACTGAAAGATGAATCAGAGGTGCATCCAACAGGCCAGGCTGATTGGGTTGGATTTAATTTATGTACTTCTGGAAATCTTTTGAGAGTGCAGGTGCCAAGAAGGGAGAGATGGAACAGTAGTGTTCCAAGTGGGGGGACAGTGTATTTGCTGTAGGCAGGTGGCACCCAAATGACTTCCAGGAGGCACAGATGCGCCACAACTATCACACAAATTCAGCATTGGGAGGGTTGCTACAATTACCTATCCAGTGTTTTCAGTCTCTCCTGTAACATCCTTACTCAGTGATCATCCATTGGATTGCTTCCACAATTTAGGACCCACTGATGCAAATCTGAGTCCTTTTCTTCTGAGAGCCAGGCACACACTTAGACCAACTCTCATGCTTGTCTGCACTTTCCCAAACCTCCTGTCTTTCACTGCACTATGTGTTATGTGGCAGCTAAATGTGCTGCTGGGGAACTCAGGAGGTGCCAGAGCAGGTGGCCAGTACTTTCTTGGGCCATAAGGTCATTCAACTAGCCTAGCCATCAGTCCCACACTCTAAGATAGAGGACCAAAGGTGCCCATCTATGTAAGAGGTAATCACTCCATAAAGCCAGGGAAATTCACCTTAAAGTAGGAGAGTGATGGTATTAGTACATTATTTTGGATCAGTCATTTGTGATTTTAGTGTGCCAAAATTGATTTTACTTCAACATTGAATGCATTTCCCAATCTCAAGGAAGCTATTCCTACATAGCTTCCTACATAGCTTTAGGAGTTATAAAAATCAAGGAGGCAACATAGCCTTTGGCATTCTAAAATAATTATAAACACTGATAGGAACAGAACAATCTCCCACCATAATCAGAAAAAAATACTTGCTCAGTGGCACTGAGAGGAAACACCCAGGTAGGGGACCATCCACTTAGGGGGCAGGCAATCATGAAATGCAGAGTCAAAGCCACTACTTCCAAGGAGCTCTGTGATTCCTGGGACCCAAGAAACTTTAGGGCCTTGGACTCCCAGTAACTTTATCCTGCAAGTATACTGGGAAGTATCAGTGTTATCTTCTCTGAAACTCATGTAACTTAGAGAAGTAGACCATTAAGGAATTAACTCTTTTGTGTTTCCTAGATTTTACCATTTCTTGGTATATAGGTTCTATATGTTTGTTGAAAGCTATCCAAACCTTTGATTCTACTTTCTCTTCTCAAATTCCTATTACCTGGAAGAAAAAGCATACCCATTACATCTTTGCAGTTCCACATCCTAAGATGCTTTATAGGGTATAAGTGAATATAGGGCAAAAGTCTTTTCTGGACATTTGGAACATCATCCTTCCTCTTCTCTAAGTAACTCCTCTTCCCTAACTTTCCAAACATTTCTCAAGGCAGACTTCCTTTAGAAAAATGTTATGACATTACAGGATTTAGTCACTCTGACATTTGAATTGTGGATAGTCTAAGCCTATCTGTCTTCTTTTCTGGGACCATCAACCAATACCAGTAGTCCAAATGTGCTTGTAATGCATGAAAGTAAACCAAATGATGGGATTCATTCTTTCTACCGAAGATGATCTGCTATATTCCAGCACCACATACAACAGGTTCCCAATCACATGCATTAGCATGGAGACCCATGAGGTTGTGATGATGGAACAGAGGGAGAGGGGAGGTCCTAGACTCTCAGGCAGCATTCAGATTTGGCAACCTTCCTCCATTTCTTTAGAGCTGTAGTCAAACACAATCTTTCTTTGCTTCCAAAAGCTACTTTCTCCTCCAACCTATGGTCAGAAATTTGTGGATGTGAAGCCAATCTTGCACCAAAAGGCAAAGATCCCTAAGAGAACTTGCCAAGCAAATCACCAGATATAACCTACTCTGCCTTTCAGTTTCTGTTGCCCAAAGAATTATTACTTCCTGAGCGTGTCCTGGGTTTTAATCACTGCTCTCTGCTGTAAGAATGCTACAGCACTGTTTTTCCACACAATACTATAGTTGTCCATGACCAATGTCAGTGAGACATTCTGAGTAGAGAGTGGGTTGCCATGATCGATGGCAGTGCTGCACACAGCTACACAGCTTGACTCTTTCCAGACACGCAGCCCAGTGTGCTGACCTTGCACTTTCCCTGTGGTCAGAGAGGCCCTGAAAGTTCGCTGGCCAATGCACTGGGAGCAGGAATGACTCACCTCACTTCTGGACTGCAGAAGTGCTCTGCTCCCTTGCCACATTGTCCCAGGAGTCATGTTTCCAGGGAAGGAGGTAAGGGATGCAAGGGCCTGTACAGAGGACTCTTAACTGGAGTCACCAGGACCCATAACAGGAAATACACCTATTTTGTGTATAAAGGTACTGAGATTTCAATGGTGTTAACTACAGCAGAAACCCAGCCTATGCTGACTTGGGAGGAATTGCATTCCCTGTCCCTGCAAATCAACAGCAGTGTCTTGTCCCTTCAGGCACCTTGGTTCATGGATTCCTGGTCTTTGAAGACAGAGTTTGAGGCAGCATTTAACAGTGATAGGAACTGTAGGCTCTTCAGTCAGTGAGCTGGGGTTTGAATCCCACTGCACCTCAGAGGTATAGGCTCAGGCACATCACTTACACTTCCTGGGCCTGAGCTTCTTTATTTGTAAAGTGACTTTAATAAGTAAGAATGTTACTTCACATAACTGTTAGGAAAACTAATGAGTTAATATTAATATATGCAAAACACTTAAGATAGCCTGATACATGGTACACATCTGTCAATTAATTTTTAGGGTTATTAGCTAGTATCAGTATAATCACTGCAGCCTCTTCTCTGGAAAAGCATTTTGTTGTAGCCAATGTTGAATCAGGAAAAATGTATATGTATTTAAGAATAATGGAAAAGATTCATTATTTACCAAGGTTGAGCATCCCAAAGTAGATAGTCAAAGCCATCTCTTTTTAGAAACTGCTTTGTAAAATGTTCAACTTGTTATTCCCACTACTGTTCTTCTGAAACAATTCCTAATTCCTACCACATTATGTAGTCAATAAGCCTCGGAGCAAATCTGGCAATACAAGAAAATGGGTACATGAAGAAATCAATGCCTATTAGCAGAGAAGGCACAGCTCAGAAATCGCTAAGACCATTTCCCTGAACTGCAAATTTATCAGTGGATAACAGAGTTCTAATACAGAATGTACACTGTTCAGTAGTTTATAATCAGTGCCATCTGGGTAAAGATTTCCACTAATGAACTGTAAAACATTTTTTAGTTGGACGTTATGGTAAGCAAGGGTGTTTTCCTCTATTACATCCCATACCAAGACTCATTGTCAAGCATCAATCATTAAATTATGTCTTGCATCTCTAACCACCCAGACTTGCTTCTCACAAGATTTGTTAACCACATGAAACCTTTAAATTTCTTTCTTTTGAAAACATTCACCCTCAACACTCCATCATACTGGTGCTGGCACAGACATCCTTAACAAGATCTCAAAAGAACAAAAGATAAAACCAACAATCAATAAATTGGATGCCATTAAACTAAAAAGCTTCTGCACAATTTAGAGCATAAACAGAGAACCTACAGAATGGGAGAAAATCTTAGCCAACTACTGCTCTAATAGGGAATTGATATCCAGAATATACAAAAAACTCAACACACACACACCAAAATAACCCAATCAATAAATGAACAAAAGAACTAAAAAGAAATTTCTCAATAGAAGAAACAAAAATGGTCAACAAATACATGAAAAAATGTTCAATATCTCTAGCAGTCTGGGAAATGCAAATCAAAGCTATGCTTTCATCTCACTCAAATCAAGAATACAAACTATAATAAATGCTGGAGAGGTTGTGGGGAGAAAGGAACACTTGTACATTATTGGTGGGACTACAGACTCGCACAACCACTCTGGAAAGCAGTTTGGAGATTCCTCAAAAAATCAGGGATAGACATACCATATGACCCAGCTATCCCACTCCTGGGTCTTCTCCCAAAATATCTAAAATTAGCGTACTACAGTGACACAGCAATATCATCGTTTACAGCAGCACAATTCACAACAGCTAAATTACGTAGTCAACCCAGATGCCCATCAATAGATGAATGGATTAAGAAATTGTGGTATATACATACAGTGGCATTCTATCAGCCATTAAAAAGAATGAAATTATGGCATTTGCCAGTAAATGGCTGGAAATGGAGAATATTATGCCAAGTGAAATAAGCCAAACTCAGAAACTCAAAGATAAGAATGTGTTCTCATATGTGGAAACTAGAATAAAAGAAAAGAAAAGGGAAGGGAAGGACAAGATTACATAAGGAACCAATCAAATTAATAGACGAGCAAAAGGAAGTCAAGCAGATTAGAGGAAGGAGAAGGGGAGGCAGGGAGGACAAAAGGGGAAAAGGGGGATCATGAATTGAAAAAGATTTCTATGCATGTATGAGTTTTTTTTGGGATGAATCCAACTACTATGTATAACCATAAAGCTCTAATTTAAAAAAAGGCTGACCCTGAATAAATTCTTAATGATACAATTATATAAGCACAATATAACCCTTTTCCTTTTAACTGTTGCACGGTCTGACACTAATTCATAGAAAAAATTCTGTGAAGTTTTATTCAGTTCTTGTTCTGTTTAGAAGCATCTATTATCTAATTCCCATAGCAGCCCTTAGGTACTAGTCTTATAATTCCCATTTTAGAGATGCAACAGCTATGGCTTAGTGAACATGTTGGAAATCATTTCAGAGGGATTAGTAATTTAGTATAGGGTTTACAATTGCTAAGTAGCAGTCAGGATTCAACTATCCAACACGAACTCTGCTTTTAGCAGAGCACAAACTACATCAGAGTATCAGGTCTAAGTTTCCACCCCATGTGTCACTATTTGTGTGCCTTGGTTTCATTCATAAACCAATGGGTTATGAGGAACCAATGAGTTAGCAGATGCAAAAAGCTGGTGTCTGGCGCTATCAGTAAGCACAGAATTATTCTCAGCAATTAAAAACATCACTATGCTGTTGCCTACAATTGATAAGGTGCATAAAACTACAAAGTCAAATAACTTGTGACACAAGTTCTCGTAAAAGCTTTGGAGAGAGCAAGGTACGTAACTTGGTTCCCAGAGCTAGTTCTACTTTTCACACACACAGTATTTGAAACAGCTAATGGCCTAAAAGCAACTGTATGTACTAGATGTAGTCCCTAACCAGACTGAATGCCTCATATTGGACTACAGTCTGTTTCATTCTCCCTTCTACACAGCTGTTAATATCTCACTTTCTACAATTCAGCCATCAAAGCACTCTGTCAGAAAAAACAACAACAGGCCTTTAAATAACAAACAAATAAATAGATGATATAAAGGCCACACAGTTCAGGATAACCTTTCAAGGGCCCAGTTCAGAACTTCCTTTTGTTTGCCATTTTGAGGACCTAACTGTGTGATTTCCAAGACAGATTGGAGTCACAAAGAGGAAGAGGAAGGTTTAGAGGAAGTCTGTAGACAATAAAATAAACAATGCCAAGAAGGGTATTAAAAAAACTTTTTAAAAAAAGGACAAAAGAACACACAAAAATATTTTGGTGGTAAGAGCATTTGGTATAAAAGTAAACACTCCTTTGATCTCAAATGTGTCACTAAATTGTAGTCATCTAGAGACATAAATGGGAGGCATAAATGATGAATCTTGATGTATACTGGCAGCAAAGTTTGTTTTGAAATGTGCTATGAAAATTTTTAATTAAAATATTGAAAATAAAATTTAAACCTCAAGGTTTTTTTTCCCCTAGAGGTATGTTGGAAGTCACATGGAAGACAGCAGAGTAAAACACACAGGATGTTTTGGTATACCCAGATTCCCAAGGTTTACCGCAATAAGGAGTCAATATTACTTTAAAAAGTGCATTTTCTTACAGCAACAAAAATGACTAAAAATCTCAACCACCACCAGTGTCATTTGCCACCAATTCCTCAGTGATACATACACATTTTAGGAGGTAGTTACTATATTTTCATCAGTATGAAGTAAATTTAGTGATGAAATAGTTGGAATGCCAAGCAGAGTCCCATAAAATTAGAGGAGCCGGTAGACATGTCATAGGTGTCTTTAATCTCACCTGAACCATGTACTCAAGTCTAGGAGCATTTGCTGAAGCAGATATTTCGTTGTTTAGGTCTGAAGTGGGGCTTGTGGGCATGTTACAGATGGGTGGCTTACCAGGGGCATCTGGACTAAACAGGCCACTTTCCCGATTGCTGACAAAAAGGAATGGGTTCCTAATTCTTTCAAATGAAGAATGATTTGTAACTCTTGACTCCCAGTAGGAAAACCAGTATTAAATAGCTGAATATTGAGAGCTGTCACTCCCTTCCCCCAAATCCTCGTTGATATTGAAATATCTGAGAATTGGCACAGGGCTAAGATCTGAACAGCCTATTAGGCAGCTGGGTTATAGGTGGCACTTGGTTCAGATCTATAGCAACTCATCTCATGGATACAGTCTACTGAATGTCCACGAGGCAGTTTACCACAGATGGCTGAGTCCAGAAGACCATTCTTTTTTGGTTATTTCCCTCTGAAGACAGGACATCCAAGATGCTTTATGAGAATCTTCGAGGATAATTCAACTTCTGGGGGCCAGCACACTAGGTGCCAGACCACAGCAACAAAGCGCATATTCCTCATGGCCCTAGGGGCATCACCTCTGCCTGGACTTGCCAGGACAGATCATGAAGACTCTCCAGCTCTGAAGAAGTAAGTGTTGGAGCTGTGGGAAATTTAGCCTGGCAGTGGACTGTGGCACACACATAATAACAGGAGCTGTTTTACCCCTCTTCAAATAATTTACTATTTGGTATAAGAGGTGATGTCATACAAATATCTGTCTTCTAGTCCAAATATCCCAAATCAATCACCAGCATCTATTTCATTATAATTTGTGTAAGATCAAAAAAGAAACACATACACAAGAAAGTCTGTTTTAACCTGAAATAATTCTGTTGATATTTGAATTGCTTTCAGTGGGACATTTGCTTTAAACCACAAGATATCTCCATCTCCAAGTACAAAATCCGTTCTCCCCACCCCCCACCCAGCCAAACAAACGAGGAAACAAACAAAACCCCAAACCCACAACTCAACTTCAAATAAGTCTGGAAGAAATGAGACTCTAAATATTTACATATGGGGCAAGAAATAAATCACAAAACTATTTACAAAAATACACAAGCTTATATGCATTAACAATTTACACCAGTTCACAAAAATATTAAAACAAAAAAACACTATATAAATTAAAGAACTCAAAAATATGATCTAAGACTTCCTAGGGTGCTTCTCTCATGCAAGTCATGGTTGAAAAATCAGGTTTTGCTATCTCAGAATCTAAACTGTAAAACAATCATTTTTATTCTTTGAACATTAACAGTACTAATCAGATAAGGAAAAAAAGACCCTCTGTGGACACCAACATTATCTTGCACATATTAAAAATACATCATTCCTGACACTTCTGTTACACACAGTACTGACAATCACATGCCTCTAACCATTTGGAAGAAACTTTCTGACATACTTTGACTTTCTTTATCATTTCTTTGCACTCTCTGTTCAGACCATACTCTGCCAACATATCGAATAGGTAACCTACAGAGATGGAACAGAGAAATGGATTTTAAAAGGCTCCTTCTTAAACTAAAGGGACAAATTTCAAATACACATCATATGCATTTATTACTGCTTCAAATGTGATACCCACTCTTCTATCCCAACTCACATTCATGGTCCCTCTTCTTCACAGAAGTAGTTCTAGAATTTTCAACCTGACCTTGGTATTTAAAAATGCTTTGCCTTTCTAAGGAATCGTGCAGGCCCTACTCTTGGGACCATCCCAGGGACTTCTTCAAACTGAGCATTTAAAATACATAAATGTATATTTAAAAGGAAATGGAATATGATAAGAAATAAGGCTCAGATTAAATTTATTAATGAGAATATGGCATCCCTGGGACTTTTGGACAAATTCCTAGCCAGACATCCAGGTACTATTTATTTCAATCAAACTGAACTGAGGAATCAGTATTTTTCCATAAAGATAAAATCTGGAGACATGGCTCAATATATTAGGTGTTTAATGCATAAGGCAGCTCCACTTCCTTGATCATAATGCTCCATGTCAACGTTTGAAAGTAATAACATTCAATTACTGTATTTGTGAAGTCACACACAAAGGTGAACAATGCTGAGGTAATCCGGCTCACGGTGATTTACCATCCAATTTCTACTCCACAGTATTAGGAAGGGAAGGATGTGGACAAAGTCTTTCAAATAAATGAATCCAAAGTTGAGGCTGTTGCTACATAATCAACTAACTTTCAACTTTATCTGAAGTTTATGTTTCACATTTATACCAGTAATCTCAATCATTATTCTATATTCAAAATATTTACCTGATATTTCCAAACCCACAGGGCATTATTAATAAAGAAATTGTTCTGAGGAATTAACTGTCATATTTATAAAATAGATTTTAGTTTGAGGAGTAAACAATGTGTGTGACAACAAATCCACAGATATTAAAATTGGCCTCAACTTCATTCACTACTTCTTTCCAGGCCCTCAGTTACTGAAGCCATGTGTCTCCTAGTTAGACCAGCCCCCTCTTCCTAACCTTCAGGCTGCTGGTGAGAACTTTCAAGGCTGGTATGATCTCCAAGGAGCAAGGGATTGCCTACTTCACAAAAAGATGAATAAGGTAAAAAAAAAAAAAAGAATTAGTGCTTCATATTCACCAGAGATGCAACTCTTCTATGTAGCACCTAGTGTGTTTGTGTGCCAGATGGAAGCATCCTATCAGGTTTCCTAACATGAACATTTTCTAACATCAGTAGGGTCTGCAATCTTAATGTAGAGGCCTAAACTTCTGCAGATGTTTCACATTTTGGTTTTTCAAGATCTCTACTCTGGTCTTTATTGCATCCCTCTGATTAATTCTGGGGAACAAAAGAAAACCTTATACAGTATTTTCATATATAAATATTTTGCTCTGAAAAATTTTTTTCTAAATATAAACCCTTAAACTGTAATCACGTTTTAAATTAAAAAAAAAAGAGGACTGACATGAATCCTAATCTTTATACAATTTCACAGCAATAACAGCAGCATGATTTTAGCCTCTTAAAAGATTTCTTTTGCTCTAAATAAAAGATAAAATTCCAAGTTCTAAAAAGCCAGAGCAGCAACCATCCAGTAAATGGAATGATATCTCCTGTGTCTTCTATAAACTGAACATTTTAAAATATGTAAATGTATAAAACTCAAGTATTATCACAAGTTATAGAATGGAATGACAATCTTAGCTCACACAGTAAATACAGGACTGCCCTGTTAGTCTGGTGTACCTGTGATGAATGGGCTGGGAAACAGAGTAGAGTTAGGCTAGAAAGATGTCCTACTCCTACTCTGATAAGGAATGAACTTCCAAAAGAAAGTCCTAGGTATTGAACATGTTTAACATGTCTACAGAGTTATAAAGAGCTAGACCTGAAATGCTGGTGTAGATGATAATTACAGTAAGACCATGATCATATTAATACAGAGTAAGCAAATACTGAGTGACTCCTTAGAACATTATGGTAGCTGCTGGAACTCCAACTGGTGAGATGGGCCCGTGTACTCAGTGGTTACTGCAACAGTGACACGCGGTATAGATAATTTGTAGTTACTGTAAGAATTCCCAGGGACTGTATACTCTGGTTTAGAAACGGAAATTATCACATAAATCTATATTCCTGAAAACAGTCATAACATGCTGTTTTTTTCTTAATGGAAAAAGATTGCTAATTTAGGAGAACAAGTGCTGTGAATATTTTACTGGAATTCCAATTTACTAAATATTACTGAGGGGTGGAAATCTGCAGTCAGGCATCACATTAAAAGCAATGATACAGTTTTCTGATGTTAATAAAGTTAACTGACAATAAGAATTTCACACTCTTCCACCTAGGAAGTTTCCTTAAATTCTAACTTGAAAAATCCCTCCTGTGGTGATATGAAATTACTCACTGTGAAGAGACTACTGAATGTTTAAAGTCTTAATTTCTTTATGTTTTAATTATAATGCTCCAATTCTCTGACTGACTTATCTGAATGACAAGGGAGTTTTCTCCACTCTCATTTAACACACATGCCCCTTCTTGGTCAGGGTGAATGGAGTGAGAATGGAAAGGAGTGCCCACATGGGCAAGCTGTGCAGTCACTGGTGGGGAAGTAGGAACATGACAGTAAGTGCAAAAGTACACCAGGAAATAGATGTAAACTGCTCTGAACTAGGTAGCAAGTGCTAAGAAGAAAAGACAAAGTTAAATTCAAATTCAGTTAAAGGCAGTCCTCAGGCTCTTACAAATTAGCCCTATATGGCAAGTATGGTCTGTGACAAATTTCTTTACTTGATTTTCAACAGTGCTTTACAATCATTCAGATCTCTTTTAAAGACAAAAATGACACAGTCTATAGATGAAAGAGGTTGTAATGAAGCAGGAAAGGGTGGGGAAGATGGTGATTTGTTTACTTTTATTATATTTTCTTTTTTAATGTGGTCGGGGGTTTTGTAGCTTTTTTTTTTTTAATCTTTTTTGGTTATTGAAAAAAATAGAACAGTCCACTGTCCAGCAGAGGCTGCTTCAACTCTATTGCTCCCAGGGCTCATTCTGCATGAATCTGTGTGTCAGGATGTGGCAAGGACAACTCTGCAGGCAGGAAGGCCCCTTGACCCAATGCTGTAGCATATGTCCTGCTCTGTGGGTGGGCAAAGCCAGAGGGCGCATAAGTCCCCATGGCCCCGCCTCCAAAGCCTCCTCGCTGGTGCTGGGGCAGGGAATGGTAATCCTCCAGGTTGTCATACTGGGACACAACAGTCATATTGCTCTGGCGCTTGCTGTGCGTTTGGTACTGGTACAGCACACTGGGGTCCCTTTCCATGTTCTGGGTATGATGGAGTTTTAGGCTATGGCTCCTCTCTGGCTTAGGGGGTGGGACCATTGACTGAGTGAGGTGGTCCTCCTCTTTGTAGCAGTCTCTGGAGTGTTTCTCGGGGGCGGGTGGCTGCCTGGCTCGGGGCCGCTCCAGCTCTTTGGAGAGCCTCACCTCTTTGTGGTTCAATCTTAAGGACTCCTGCCCTGTGGGGTATTTCCCTCCAGAGTTATGGTAGCTTCCTGGCTCAGAAGTGTCTGGAATTGCTTTGGGCCCATAATCTAACTGGCCAGTTGCCTGGGGGTATGGTGGCCCATTTTTTGATTCACATAATTGCCTATGGCTTACTTCCTGATGCACCCTGTGCTCTGGGAGACTACAACCCATGTCATGAAGCTTTCTGTTCCTAAGGCTGCTTTGCTTCTGAGGGAGGGTTGGCTTCTCTCCCTGCATATTGCCATACCCTCCATGGTGGGGGGCTCTGTCAAACTCTGGCTCTGGATGCTTCCTATAGAAGCGGTCATCTCCCTCAGGACTGACAGCCTTGGATGGGTGCCGCCCCTCCTTTCCCTCTGCCACTGAGAGAAGTCCAGTTTTCCCAGGATCTGATTTACTGCGCAAATGGATGACATAGATCCCACCCAGGTCGTCCTGCACAGCTGGGGTCATGTTGTCATACTGAGACATAACAGGCCCTTTCACCTTCTGCCGTGCACGGCTCTCTCTTCGGATGGACTGCATGCGGTATTTTTCCATGTCCTCAAGATCCCATGAGGCGTAGGTGTGCTTTACATCAGCAGGTGGAGGCATGTTCACTACGTTATGGTCATTACCAGAGAAATAGCCAGTCACATTGGCCCGGGGGCGTGGAGGCAAACCAGAGTAACTGTACAAGTTCTTGCCTTGTAGCCTGGGATTGTAGAAAGCAAAATCGCGACTGGGCAGGCGATGAAGGGGCCTCAACTGTACTGTGCTATAGGCATCCACATCACACAGGGCCCCATCAGGACTGTAATAGGAACTAGAGGAACTGGAATATGGGCTATAGCGGTAATGGACCCGTCCATTCTCAAAGTAAGGCTGAAGCTGAGTTACATGATAATCTGAGCGGGCCTGGGAGGACTGATATGGCTTATACTGGTACAGGGGTCTTGGGCAGTAGGCTGGTTCATCATCTGGGGGAACTTCCGTCCGTGAAATGGGAACAGAGCGAATCATGGAAGATGGGGGAGCATGGAGAGATTGTACCCTCCGGATGGTCGGGTATGGTGGGATATCTTCAGGATAGCAAGCATTCCTAACTGAGGAGCTCAAAGAAGAAACATACTCCATCCGGTTGCACGGCTTGGAGTGGTGTCCAGACGTGTTTCTTCCCGGGGCCACATAGGTGTTATAACGAGGACCCATGGAGGCTGGTGGCTCTGATCGGGCACCATACACTTGGTGTTGCTCCAATTTATTGTGATGTGGAGGTACACTCTGGGGACGGAATTGGCAGTTTGGAGTCATATTGAAATGCAAACAGTTTTCTGGACCAAAGGGCTCAGTGGTGACATCAGGCCTAGCAAAAGAGGAGTAAGCTATTTTCTGAGAAACATGCTTAGGTTGTGGGACAGGCAGTGGCAAAGGTAACACATCATCCACCGAGGCTGATGATGCAGTGACAAAGGAGTGGTAATTTGAACTGCTAGTGGCATCTGCACTGTTGGAGTGCATGGAGGCAGCCATCTTACTCTCCACTGTTCTGGTGGGGAGCATTGGTGCAGGGAAGCCACAAGAGTGCCCAGGGAAGGACTCAGCTCGCACATGGAGCAATGGGGCCCTGGTACTCTCCCGCACTTTCTCAGGCAGGCCTGGTTGGAGAGCAGTAGTAGCCATGGGACACTGAGCAGCTGCACAGCTATCACCAACAAAGATGGGTGCAGGGTCATCCACAGCTCGAGGTTCAGGTGGCCTCTCTGGAGCTGGAACTACTCCGTGAACCTATTCAAAGATGATAATATTATGAGTCCATTTTTTACACTCCCCTTATGAAATCAAATGCTATTACATTTGTAACTCACAAACTGAGGCTATTTAGGTAGCAACTTGAACCTTCCCAAGCCATGCAGTTGCATTGGACCTGTTCCCACTGGCAGGAAAAGGAGACTATGCTGCTACTTGGTGCATCAAGTACCATCTTTGGAGAAACATTCAGGGTTTTCTCAATTGTGATGGGTTTTAAATATGAGAGGAGGTTGCCTATAATGTTATCTTAACATGAAGACCAAAAGAGGTTTAGTCAAAAAACACTGTAAAAATAAACATTTGCCCTATTGCTCTAGCTTAGTCTCAACACCAAGAATATTTTATTCAATAAGTATTGATTCTATCATCTGGAAGGATTTCTGAAGTGGTTCACAGTTAGACACAGTGAGTTAAACCCCTAATACAGAGGACACAAAAGTGACTTGTCCACAAGGTGGCATTTAAGTTAGAGGTTATTGTCTCACCCCAACCTATTTGTGGATCCACAGGCCAAATACAATCCTCACAGCAATATGCAAGTAAGCTGTCCCTGGGAAGTAATGCTAGAACTAGCAACCTTCAAGGAAAGACCAGAAATTCAAGTCCTTTTATAGTTAAAGGTAACCACAAGAAAAAACCTGTGTTACTTTTCTTTAAAAGTGAGAAAATGAGGGAAAAAACCTTAGCATTTTGCATATAACATTCTTTCATCAAAATAGGTACTTGACAATACCTGTTTTGTTGAGAAAAATAATAAAAGTTCCTAATGTACTATATAATCTCTTACACTTCTAAAATAAGGCAGAGGTCTTCAGAGTGAGGCATTTTCATTGAATAGATAAGAATGATTGGCACAGCATGGTTAAATGACTTGCCCAAAGTCACGGTGAGTCAGTGATGGAGTTCATAAAGTATATTAAAAAAAACCAAAACCTCACATGCCTGACACCTAAAGCCCAGTTTGTTTCATGCAATCCCTTTGAATCACCATGAAAAAATGATCTAAATGCTTTAGGAAGAAAAGGTTCCAGGTATAAAACTGTAGTCACTTAGTAACTGTTCCCAGGGAAAGGCTGGATCCATTTACAACCCAAACCAGAAGTATTTCATGGAAACTTGCCACAGGTCTTAAAAATTATATTGTATTCAAATAAAGTTGTTATCAAAGATAACAACACACCTTGCTGAAAAATGACATACCTTTGGAAAAGCATATTTCACCTCACTGATCTCCTCCCCTTCTTACCTTGTGGGAATTATTTAGTCCTATACTGGATGCAGCTTGTACTTGCCCCGCGACTGGCAGCTGCTCTGCAGTCCTCTGGGCAGGAGGCGGAGGGAGAGGGCGATGACTTCGGTGTGTGCGCTGAAGGGTGGCAATAGCAAACCCAGTGGCAGTGGGATGTTCACCCACAGCCCAGCTGGCATCCCTAGTGCTTATTTCAGCTGTTGCTGGAGTCGCTGTCATGTAAGCCATAGTAGCTGTGCTGGTATTCTCTTCAGGGGACCCAGAAAGAGGACAGCTATTGTCTCTAGGCAAATCTGAAGGCATGGAAGATTTGTCTGCAAGTTCTGAAGGGTGATGGGTCTGATCCACGCTTGCACCAAGGTAGGCAGGAGAATGATCCCCACTGTAAAAATGGAGTGCAGACTGATCCTGCTCCACGAAGGGGATGGTTGCTACAGTGGTCTTCCCAGCCTTCTCTTCAGGGAAACCTACATGATCATCAGACTTCTCTGAGTCTATTAAGGGAACTGAAGTAATTCTGGCCTTTTCTGGGTCCCCAGATAAATAGTCTCGATGTGGATGGTTTCCTGCTAAGTCTACTTGGTGGAGTTGCTCCCCAGATTCAGTTACCTTGGAATGGGTGGGATCCCCAACAGTTGCTGTCTCTGGGAGAGGCTGGTCACAGTTTCCCAATGAATTGTTCTGGAGGTGGAACTGCTCTGCTGGTTGATCTGTTTGAAAATAGGCCTTATCTAGAGCAATACTAGAGTAGGGACTGGGAAGTTTATCTTCAGCTGCAGCCCCTATGTCTCCATAATTTGTGTACCCAGCCTGAGAAGTCCCTGGTCTCTTCAGTGACTGAGTGGAGGCTTGCTGCGCAGACTCAGCTAATGCTAGCGCCAACATTCGGGCGACATTTTTCGGAGGCGGTGGCGGTGGGATAAGAGAGACTGAACTGACAGGAACAGGCTCCTGAGGGGGGTCATGGGTAACTGCTCCTAGTGGGAAATTGGGAAAAAAAATGAGAATGAAAAGGCAGCTTATGTTATCCTAAACGGAAAGCCAAACACTCCCCACTTGATTATTTAAAAACAGGTGCCTTCCATATTTCAAAATGGCAATCCATGATCTTCTATCCCACATGCAAATGCTGTAGAAAACACATCTGGTTCGGAAGGAAAACTAAGAGTGTTTAAAGGTTGCAAGCTCCTCTTGAGTAGCTACAGAAATAGGGAGGGGACAGGAAGCAGGTTCCTCACCTGGCTCAGAAAAGACTGCTTAGAACACAAGCTTCAAGGGCTTGTGGATTGTTACTAAGGCTAGTTTTTACACTGCATGGTATAGGCTGTTAACTTGTAAGGCTACAATAAAAATATTCATTAGAAGAGAAAATTGAATCAAGAGCTATGAAGTTGTACAAAAAATTATCCAGGAATTCTCACTGTCCATAGAGGTAAGGGGCTTTTGTGATGGTCTGAAGCAGGACTACAAGCTCTTTGGGGAGTTTTGACTGACTGACTTTAATGTAGGGCTTTGAGCCATCTGCCAATGCTCAGAGAAGCATTCTCTTGGATTAAAGGCTAGCTGTGGAGCAAATTCTCTCTTAAAAGGCACGGATGGATTTATAAGATTGAAGATCCCTCTTAATTTAAAGAAAGAATGGAGGAAAACAAACGGTACCTGTCTGAGTCTGTCCAGAAGCTACAGCCTTACTCTGACTGCTTGAGATAGACCGCTCCTCTTTCCCTGGCAACTCTATTTCTTCAGCAGCCACCTGGTCCAGGGGCTGTATTTCAGGTTCACATCCTTCTTGGGCCTCTCTCTCATTTGTTTTCATCTTTACTATCTGGGTGGGGGATCTATTTGTGACATCGCTTTCTTCTGTGCTTTTGTCCCAGGTTGGAGATGATGCATTCTGAGCTGCAATATTTGAGCCAGTATTGATGACTTCTGACACTCGAGGTGGAAGGGTCACTGAAATTGGCTCAGATATGTTCATGGAAGGTGATTTGCTTAATTTTCGTCCAATCTTCGGAGAGAAAGCATAAACGACCTTTTCCGTAAATGAGGATGGTTTGGATGACTTCTCTTCAGTTGGGCTCAAGTCCAGGGTAAAGAATGGACTCAATTTTTCCTGAACTGGAGAGACAGGTTCAGAACTTGCTGTGCTTCCTGGAGTCTGAGACTGGCTACCACATGGTTCTACATCCTTTTTACTGGTACATGGTTTATCCTTGGAGTATCCTAATGAATCTAAAAAGGAAGCACCACTCTCCAGACATTCTGATTCGGCCTTAGGGGGACTACACTGAAATGACATTGGATCAAAATCCAGGCTGGCTACTCCAATGTCTGGTGGGCTCAGGTCAACATCCTCAGCTGAATGAGGAGACAGGAGAGCTGGAATATGGAGCAGCCCTACCTCCTCCTCACTCTCATTGTCATGGGGCAGATTATCATAGGAATTACAGCGGTTCCCCAGCATTTCTCCATTAAAAGAGGCAGACAGGGCATCACTGCTAGATCGGGGTCTTCTGGGTCGGAAGAGCTTGGAATCACCTGGTAAAAATGGACAACAATGTCAAAGTATGAATGTTACAGGATATATAATGCTATGATAAGGCACCTATTTGTTGTAGCAGTAACTTACCATTTAGGTAAGAAAATGCAACTTCTCACTTTCTTTCTGTAAATTGTCTCTGGACACACACAGATCAATGCAATAACAGAACTCCCAACCAAATGCTAAATAGCAAGCAAATTTCCTATCATCAGAGGGAGAATGCAGTGCTTCATGATTTTGATAGGAAAAAGGACTTAGGACTCTTGAATTGTTATTGGTCCAACACTGACTCTTGGTGTGACTTTGGGCAAGTTTTTCATTTCTTTGTATCTTATTGTATCATTAGCCTCACATATGACTTGTGAGGTAAAATAAATCACTTTAGATAGCACTACAGACATACAATAGCAAAAAAGGATTTTTTTTTGGGGAAATATCCTTATACTACTCAAATTTCTAAAAAAAAAACTCGACTAAAGAGCATTAACATATACTTATAAATGATTCCTTTTGAATACTTAATTTCACTTTTTTCTTTTATAAGACTAGGCCTTCAGTTTTTCAAGCAGAGCCCTGGAGAGTGGAAGTGTTATATAATTTTATGCTGTTGCTAAATGTCCAACTGGTAAAAATGAAACCTACTGTTCTATGAGACTTACAATTGGCATAGTGAAAATGTAATATAAAAAGTGAGAAGCTATCTTAACATAAATATATATACTGATATATCTACCACTTAAAAACTTAATCTTGACCCAAATATTATTTTCCACTTGACATGAGCATGTACCCAGCCCAATGCATTGGGTAGTCAGCAGATTATGTAGACAGCAGATTATGCTGACTACAGTTTAACTGAACATTTTGGAAAACTCCTAAATTGTCAGCACTCAGATAGTGATGTGGGAGCACTATGAATCACAAGGAAAGTCATTAGTCAATGAAGATCTGACAGTTAGAAGGGTTAATAAATGAAGATGAGAAAAATTGACCAGGATGATGATACTCCAGGGTTACTTGAAAAGCACATGATCTGAATATCAACAGATTAAGAGAAGTTCTTGGAAAATTGATGTAGTTCTTGATTACTTTTGCAGAAAGGGCTTTCTTTAGAATCTGTAGCACGAACCAAATAAAGGATGCACTACTGTGTTCTTACATTTGTGAAAAAATATTGTACCTTCTTCCAAGTTAATGCTGGAGTAATTTCTGGTTTAGTAAATAGCTGCAACTATAATTCAACTTCACTAAACAATATAACACACATTCATTTTCATATTTTGGTTTTTGTTTTTCAAGTTACGTTCCAACCAAACCTTTTTCATTATTACCATGAAATTTTGGTGCCTATTTTAAGCAGATTCACTTTACCTTGCTGCTCCAGGTTCTAATTATCCTGGGTTAACTTAGACCAGCTGTAATCAATCTGATCTATGAAATTTAAGGTCAGGTTAAGCCATTTGCAAGACAACAGATTACTGATCTAAACATCAAAACTGCTTCACCTTATACTTTGTAACAAACATTATGCTCCCACTTGCGAAAGTTAAAGATGATGATAGTAGTAATCCCAGTTTTTACTAGGCATTAATAAATGTGAATGGTTAATCTAAAATATTTTAGCCATTTTTAATGTAAATAAATAGTAATTCTGCCAAAATACTGCTGCCATATTAAAATAGCAATGAATTTTAATCTGAACAACACTAAATACTAGTATTCTTGGAAATGATAATCAATAGTCTATTTATTAAGTATATATTTATAAAGTACACACAATTGCTATGTTCATATTCTTTTATGCAGTCTATTATGGAATAAAATGATTGATTCTTTCAGTCTTACCATCAACTGCATGGAGAGAAGTAAGAGACTCCTCACTTTTTGCTGAGCGAAGGGTTCCTTCTGCTCTGCCACCTGAGGAATCAAAACCAAAAAGTGTTCAGTTTTAATATTGCTGTATATTATGCAGTTAAAGGGATCAGTGTTTTTCCTAACACATGCTTAAATTTCCAAAAGTGATTGGCTGTACAGTTTGAGAGTCACATTCAATTTACCACTTTATTGTACAAAGTGTTATACTATTCTCAAGTGGTGTCCCATATTCAACTTTCTTTTCTAAAGGATTATGAACTTGAGCAGAGCAATTAACTAAACGACTTTTCTTGTGCATTTCCTAAAGACTAACATGATATCCACAGATGATATCACATTAGACTTACAGTGGCCCCACCCTTAGTGACTCGTGTCCTTATAAGAAGAGAAGACAGAGACACACAGGGAAGGCCCTGTGAAGATGGATGCAGAGATGGAGTGATGCTGCCTCAAGCCAAGAAATGCCAGGAACCACCAGGAGCAGGAAGAGGCAAGGAAGGCAAAGAAGGATTCTTTCTTGGAGCACAGCCCTGCTGACAACAGCAAAAGAATGCATTTCTGTTGTTTTAAGTTACTCAATTTGTACTAGTTTTTTACAGCAGGCCTAGGAAATGCATATAGTAACTTCAATTACATATGGTGAATCTTACTTGCTAGACACCTCCATCCTCTCTCATCCATTGGCAGCACTGAGGACACTTCCATTTTCAGCTCCTTCTCCCTTCTGGAGATATCACCCAGCCCTCCTGTTCTTTGCCTGTCTTCCTGACCACTTCTCACTCTACTCTCATGACAACTCTTCCTTGTATAGTCCTTTAAAAATTACTTTTATCCAGAATTCTGTCTGTAATCTGCTTCTCTTCTCACTCTGCACCTATGACTTGAAACACAATTCTTAGATCCTTGTTATTCTTCAATATTCAAATCCAAGGTTATCTTTCTTACCACCAGCCTCCTGCCCCACCAGACCAGACAATGCCTATTATAGATATCTTATACAAAACTGTTTCAATGGCTATATTATGCACTGAAATTTATTTCCTTACACATGGGACTTTCCAATTAGACTCTGTAGGCAGTGTGCTACTTTAATTTTCTTTCTACCTGTAGGGCCTGCTATCAAAATAACACGTGCTTGATACACGACTACAAATTGAATGAATGATTAATTAAATGAACTGAACATTATACTTCCAACATTACCTAAGAAAAAAATCCTTTCTAGATTCAGAAGCTATTATCAGAACATGGATTTTAAACTATATTTCCTTGGTAATAAAAGATATAAACCTAAAAGGCATGTTGAAACATGGTTTTATCACTTTTTAAAGTTATAAAAATATTGATTAAAAAACAACCACTACAACGGTATTTGTTTACTACTAATGGTATAAAGCTATGTTACAATATGCTTGAATTTTTAATCACATTCATGCTATATAATCTACACAGTATCCTTAAGAAATTGGGTCCCTCTTTGTATTTATATATGATTTATATTACCTTTCAAGTTGGGGATAAACAATTGGTCACAAAGATAATCCACGTGGACCACACAACTGTGCATGTATTGAAGGACAGCCTGTCATAACAATGCATGGAGAATGTTCCCAGAGTAAGCAAGGCTCATCACTAGGCAGCGAGGACGTAGTGAACAGAGTGCTTTGCCAGCCACAAGACAGGGCTGCGGGAAGGCACTCACCTTTGAGAGCCATGGCTTTCATCTCTGAAGGCTCACTCTCATTACGCTGCAACTTCCGCTTAGAGACTGATGATGATTTCCCCAAGTTGAAAAATGAACGCCAGCTGCCCACAGGAGATTTCTTCATCTTATTTTGAGGCCTCTTTCTATTAGACAGAAAAGAATTAATCAATGTGAAGACAACCAAGGGTCAATCTTATAGAAAAAGGAATGAACAAATAATAGAAAACAACCAAACAGCCTGGAGAGGCACCGCTGAAAAAATAAACAAGCCCCCTCCTTCTACAGGGTACATGCTACACAGTAGAAGCATGTAAAATGGAACTTAAAGGTGCAGATTCGAATATTAGTAACCAGTTTCACAAAGATCATTTTCATGCATATCTTCATATTTAGAGCCAATCTCATAAGCTGCAACCAAGTGAGAAAAAGACATAACTGCAAATAGAACCATTGAGCTTCCAAAAGTAAAACACAGGTGAATAAAATGATTTAAGTGAGTAGAGAGAATAAGAATAAAAAAGAAGAAAAGCATAAGACTAACTAGCATACAATTAATGCTAGACACCGCACTAACCATCTTATACAGAGTATCTCTTTTAAATCAGATATAATCATATTAAGATATAATCATTCTCATTGTACCTCCTTAAAGTTATAGGAGTAGTAAGTGATGAAGTCAGGTTTGAAAACCAAGATTATCTACCCCAATATCTACTCTTTTAGTCACAAGTCGGTAAGGAAGATTTTGAGTAAATCATGAAGCTAAAATATAAAATCAAGATGCTAAGAGTATGTCTCAACTTTTTGCTCTTTTAGTCACGGGAAGCAAAAGGAAGTTAGAGGAGTATAATAAAATATGGGAAGACAACATTCTAAAGCATTATTAGTACAACCCAACCCAGAGAAGTGAGATCCTTACATTCATGTGCAATAGCCAAAGGAGTAGCAGAGACATCAAAAATAACTTTTACATACATTAGTCTTCCTACTATAACCTAGTAAAGAAGATACAGAAACCATGTTATTATCATTTCTTTAGAGGTACAGAGAATTTCAGAGCCAGAAAGGACACTGAGAGGGCATACTGCAGTGGTTCTCCAATTTTTGAAAACATCAGAACTGCCTGGAAAGCTTGATAAAGGAATGATTCTAGAGGTCCTGGTACAGTGGGCTTGGTGTGGGGCTGGAGGATTGGCATTACTACAACTATTAGGTGACATTGGTGTTGCCGGTCAGGAGAACACAATTTAAGAACCACTGACCTATTTGAACCTTAACATGGAACCAATTTCAAACAAGTCATTATCCACTCACTTTCTGAATAATGTATCTTGGGGAGAAAAATCCACACCACATAAAATAGTGCATCATTTTTCCCAATTGAACTTTTTTTAATGACATGATGCTGTAATGCTTTTGCAAAAATTGTATCATTCCCTATGAAGTGTTAAGCAACTTTCACATTCAGATAAACAGGGTTTGTAGGACTGGCTCAGAATTTAATATGTGAATACTAAAATACAAAATTAAACGTGAAACCAGCCTAGAATGTGGCTTAGTGGTGGAGTGCTTGCATGGCATGTGCAAAGCCCTTGGTATGATCCCCAGCACCTCTAAAAAAGAAAGAAAGAAAAAAGAAACTAAAAGGAAGCGATAGCACACAGCTATGAAAATCACATTTTTAAAAAGGAATTGATGAATTTTACCTTTCAAGTGGGAACTCAATTATGGTATGGAATTTCCCCTGAAGTGCAGCAGGTCCTTCACCTACTTCAATATATTTATTTTCAGTCACAATTGGAGAATTGACCTGAGCCTGTGTTCGTGCCTGGGCTTCCTCCAATGTCAGCAGCTTGGTGGATGGAGAGGACACCAGTAGGGATTTGGGCCTTGACAGAGAAGCTTCAAAAAGAAAAAGAAAGAAATGACACAGTCAACAATTTGAGTGTGTTATCAATCTGTCTACTCTCTATCTATCAGTGTTATTTCATGTTTCCTTCAGGTTTTTTAAATGGCAATAATCAAAGTACTTTTTACATCCACAGAGAAACAGAAAGTGACATAACCAGATCATAGCCACACACACACTTAAAATTTCTTTAATAATTTATTTTCCCTTCTTAAAAGATAACCAAAAAGGTGATCATTCAGACATTTTTAGTTCTGGAAGAAATTTTTCTTCTCCTCTCCACAATGTACCTTAATATACATTGATAATAGGTACCAAGATTTGTTTTATGCATTATAAACTTAGATCACAACAGATCTGATATATTGTTAATTGTGAACACACAAAATAACTGTTGATTTGTGCATTATGGAAAATGAATATAAATTAGCTATCTTCTAACCATGCCGTATTTTAATTGAGATGAGCCATACAAAGTTTTTCATCTCTTTAGAAGTTTAGATACATGTTCCCAAGAGCAAATAAAATCTGAGTCATACCTGCTCCTTCCTGCATGACTGCACTGATTTTGCCACTGAAGAGCACATCTACATGATTGAGGATGAACTCAACAACCACAGACTGAATCCTCACTTCCATGAAAGCAGCTGTTCCACTGAAACAGGCAGACTCTATCTGTTTTGATCTGTGAGGTAAACAACATTGCCACCAATTACAAAGAGAATAGTCATAAAGAACATCTTTTAAAAATATGTAAATCACAGACAAATCAGAGAAAGAAAGCATGATTTTATAGTCCCTTAGCTAAGCCCCATGTGTCTGTTTTAAGAAGATGCTAATAAAGGAATAATTTGCCCCACTCTTTAAATTTTTCCTTAACAAGCACTGATGAATTACACTTTTGGTCCTAGGAATAGAACTAAAATAATCAGTTCTATTAAAGGTCATAAGTCAATGCAAATTACCGAAGCAGGTTTGGAGCCCAGACAATTGCTAGGTTTTTTGCATGCATATTTGTGATGGAACAGTAGTCCGCAAGAAGAGACAAGTGCCTCATCAGGAACTCCAGTGTTCTGGAAAATGAAATACAACATATTAACAAAGACATTATAGAGTACAGCATAAGGCCACTAGCTGATCTGTAAATTTTCAATAGAAAGAGACCATACAAACCCAAGCACTTTTTTTTTTTTTTGCTGCCTAAGTTCAAATATTATTAGAAGTGAATCCTCTACAAAAGCTATTTTATGGAACAAAGGATATTTTGAAGTTATAATATTACTTCAACAGAGAACTAACAGAAATATAAGACTGTATTATTAGAAACAGCAATGAAAGTTAAATTGTGGTCTACAAGATTCTGGAGGGCCTAACAAGGATACCTGTGAGGCTAGGAATCCTGCTTTTTGGGGGTGTCTTGTTTAATTCTCACAATAGTCTAATCACAAACAGTATTCCCAGCCCCTTTATAGGAAAGAGGAAATCAAGGCTGGCCTAAAGTTATACAGACAAGCAGTGGCAACGATAGGACTCCAATCAAGGTCAGCATGGCTTGAAAGTCCTGCTCCTTCAACAGCATCTATGGTAGTCTCTGTCTCTTCTATACATAATTACATTTAAAAAAGACAGACCGCTGACCTAGCTGGGCACAATGGTGTACACCTGAAATCCCAGCAACTCATGAGGCTGAGGCAGGAGGATCCCAGTTCAAGGCTAGCCTCAGCAACTTTGCAAGACCCTTAGCAATTTTATGAGACCCTGTTTCAAAATAAATAATAAATAAAAATTAATAATGATGATGATGATGATGATGTTAAAGAATTGGTGATACAGTAAAGTACCCCTGGATTTAATCCCTGGCACTTGCGCACACGTACACACACACACACCCAAAAATAAGAGAGAGAGAAGAAGGAAAAAAAACAGAAAAAGAAGAGTGAACTGGCCTGGAGATTATGTAGAGGTGGGAAACTTTAAGAAATGTGTCTAAAAGACAATGTAAAAGTTAATTTTTGTTGGGGAAAAGGTTAAAGAACTTCAGAATATATAAGAAATAAAAACTTGAAATAACCAAAGATATCTATTTTGTTCATCTGATTATAAATCTGTTTTAAAAAGTTAATGCAGAATTTTAGTCTGGACTCCATGAAGTAAGTACTTTCATATTAAGCAGAAGAAAGTAGAAATTGCACAAACCTTCCTGGAATACAATTGGGGACTGTTTTATGTTGAAAAGAAAAATGTTAATATACTTTGGTTTTTAGAACTGCATTGCCAGATCTTTATCCCCACCCCCAAAATTTCTAGATTCTATGTAAACAGATGGTCTTCATAGTAATATTCAAAATTGGAAAAAAAGGAAACCTAATACATACGTTGATCAAATATGCAAATTAGGAGAACATGAGAGAACACTTAAAATCATATTTTTCAAGAACATTTAAGAAATCAAAACATGTAAGTGTTAAAATCATAGATAAAAATTCTGAATCAAAAGATATAAAGAAAGACACATATATATAAATTATACCGAAGAAACTATAATTACACATATTACATAATGGGAAGTATGTAACAAAGAATTACATATATTATAGAGTAGAACATACATATGTAATATGCAATATATATAACTCAGGTTGGGCTTACTATGGTAATGTAATGTATATTCAGGTAAAGAGGGTAATATTAGAATATACATTACACACATACATATTATTAAGCAATTGAATATATAGTGTACAAACCATATAAAATATACATGCAATGTATATTACTGAACATCTATTATGTTCAAGGCTCTATTCTGGGAATATAGTGATAAACAAGACAGAATTCATGACCTCAAGAAGTTTGTGTTTTAGAGAGGTTACATGCTGAATAGGTAATAAAGCATATATAAAAAGCACATAGTCAGATATATGTTCAATATATAAAATGTAGAAGGAAAGATACATAATGTTTAATAGAAAAGACTATATAGATAGTAAGGTATATAATTAGTAAGGGTAGTATCTATTTATTGTATGAGAAATATCTATATTTATATGTTATAGGAGAATATATAATATTGTAGGGGGGAACATAAACATAATAGAATAGGTAAACATAATAAAAGAAAAGCTACCCATATCAATACAGAAGATACACACATGCACACAAAGAAGATACACACATGCTCTTTAATTTTCCTTTTTCACTATTCAATATGTATTCATATATATGAGTATGTATATACAGATTTAACATATAATAAATAGATGGCTATATAAAATAAGAGATACTAATGATAACAGTAAATTCATACAGTAGTACTTGTTATTTAAAGGACTAGTTCTAAGTTTTTTTTCTATAATATCCCAGCAATGCTAAAAGTACTATCTCTATTTTACAAATGATGGAAATCAGTCTAGAGAAGCAAAAGAACTTGCCCAAGGTCACAAAGTCACAGAGTACAGTGTTTGGGCCCAGAGTCTCTACATTGTAAGGTCTACAGATAGATAGTACATGTAGTAAAAGATATACATGTACCACATGGTGGTTTAAATCTAATCTCCTGTTTTGCTATATTTTATTTAAAAATGAAAAACAAAAAAGAAAAGAAAGAAAGAAAAGTAAGGGCCAGGCTCAGTCTCATACTTTCATCATTAAAAAAAAAAAAAAAAATCCACTTAAAAGGTACTAGTGGCTAGGCAGGGTGGAACACTCTAATCCAGTGATTCAGGAGGCTGAGGCAGGAAGATCATAATTTTTAGGCCAGCCTCAGCAACTCAGAGAGACCCTGTCTCAAAATAGAAAATAGTTTAGCTATTAAATAGATGAATGGATAAAGAAAATGTGGTATATATATTCAATGAAATATTACTCAGCTTTAAAGAAGACTGAAATTAGGACATATGCTGGTAAATGGATGGAGCTGGAGAATATCATGCTAGGCAAAATAAGCCAATCCGAAAAACCAAAGGCCGAATGTTTTCTCCAATATGCAGATGCTGATTCACAATAAGGGGCGGGGACTAGGGAAGAAAAGAATTACCTTAGATTAGGTAGAGGGGAGTGAAGAAAGGGGAAGGGAAGGAATATGGGGATAGGAAAGTAGAATGAAACAGACATTATTACCTTATGTACACATGACTATATGACCAATGTTATTCTACAACATGTACAATCAGAAAAATGAGAAATTATACCCCATCTATCTATGATATATCAAAGTTCATAAATGTATTCTACTGTCATTGTAACTAATTAAAACAAATTCAAAATTAAAAAAATAAAAATAAGAAAGACTTGGGATATAGCTCAGAGATGCAGTGCCCTGGATTCAAACCCCAATACTGAAGAAAAACAAAAAAGAAGAAAGAGGAGAAGTAGGAGGAGGGGAAGAAGAAATTATCAGAATTCTGTTCACAGATATGAAGACTGATGTTTAGAGAGATCACACAGGTAGTGAGGGATGGATTTGGGAATTCCAAACTCAAGCCAAAGCCAATCTATCAAAACCAATATTCCTTACATTGTACAAAGTTTCTTTCACTGATGATTTAATAAAGAACATCTTCTCCCTTGATAATATTCTTTAAATAACTATGTAATGATCAGACTTATCTCCTTGGCTTTCCTTTACAGGATTAAATACATCAATTTTCTTTGGCTTATGTCATAGTAGCTCCTTAATTTTCCTTTTTCACTATTCAATGGATTCTTAGATCCCTTTAATTTCATCACATTGCTCCTAAGACATTAACAGAACAGTAAGTCAATGCTAGGTTATCTTCTAGCTCATGGCCATCATGCATTTGCATCTAGAGTGCTGATTTCAAAATATGTGCTGATTTTACTACTGATTGAAAATGTTTGGTTTAGTGCTGAGTATAGTACTGATTTTAAAAACAGATGTATAAGCAATGCCATTTTGAAGATAAATCAGCATTAAACTACTTCATTTTACTAGAACATCTACTACATTTAATTTCTTAACAACTGAATTTTTAAAACATCTTATTCCTTTTTGCATATTATAACCTACAGTTTTTACTGTGTTCTTTCTTTCACTAAATGGCAAAGCAATCCTCAATTTTATTCTGGTCTTCTTAAGCATAAATAAAAATATATCTGAGAATTCAAACTAACATATAAATCAAACTGGGTTTTAAAAGGTAGCAAAACAGAGTCTAGTTTAGTGGCAAAGGGCATCTTATTAGCATGTCCAAGGTCTAGGGTTCAGGGTTCAATTCTAGCACCACCACCACCACCAAAAAAAAAAAAAAAAAAAGGCAAGACAAAATCAAAATACAATAAAACCTAATAGAACAAACAAACAGAACCTCAGATTTAGTCAGCCATTTATTTGTTTGTTCATCCATCCATTTAACATTTGCCTACTGGATGTTAAGCTTTGTGCTAGGGCCTGGGGATATAAAGACAAACAAATACACACACACACACACACACACACACGTACATATTTATGTATATACATATATTTGTATCAATAAAATTCATTCTAGAAGTGGTACTTCAAGGAAATTTAAATAGTTAGAAACCTAAAGTGGGGAAAGAACATTTTTACACATCAACTGACATATGCCTCTGGTGGATATTCACCAATGTGATTTACCTGTAGTGTGGTGGGGGGAGCTGCTGGATGACATCATGAATTTTTATCAGCCTTTCTTCATCTGTTGCTGCTGAAACGGCATCCTGTAACAGTTCATAATATAGAATAAACTAGTTGGTTTTGCTGCTAAAAATGAGAGTTCTTCATTTACCATTCCATTTTCCCACTGAGATCAGGAGATTAACTCACTTTGCTCTTTAATGCTAAATGACAAGGAAATACATACAGCCTGAAGGATGCACACTTGGTTTTCACACAATGTGAACACTGCATCTACTCTATTATAATGCTTCAAAAAATGATAATTGGTATCTATGGGTGGCAGGGTTGGTGCTCAAAGTTAGAACTAAAAGAATGATAATGTGAAAATAGCAATCATCACAGACTAGCTGGGAATAGTGTGAAGGTTTTTGTTGTTGTTGTTGTGTTTTATCTTAAGGAGTTATTTCAGTCATACAACTATTTCTTACATGAGACCAAACCAAACTTTATATATTTTAAACAAAAACACAGCAGAGCTCCACAAAGACTTTGAGTGAAGAGTGACTGTTACTCACAGAAAATTTCTCATACAGCTGGTAGGTGAGTAGAGGGTTTGGAAGCTCTCGGAAATACAGCTTACAGAGGGAGCCCACAGAATGGATGTCTTGAACGTAAGGTTCTTTTGTCAGGTCGGGGACATGCTCGGAGTCAAATTCATGGCTGACCCAGATGGACGAGGACAAAACAAAATTATTTTACTGAGAAAAGCAAATACATTACTTAAATCCTGAAAGCAACAGTCCAAAGTGTTCACCTCTGATCTCAGTGAGTTATTGTTTTCTTCAAATTAAAATTCATGTTAAGTTATATTTGGACTTCAACAGTAACCATATATATTATTATTAGACAGATATCTATATGGAAATTAAGGTCATAGCTTTAATATTAAAATGAAAATAACCTCTGGCCTAAAATGTTCACCTTTACCTCAGTGAATTGCTATTTTCTTCAAATTATTAAAATTCACACAAGTTATATCTGGACTTCAGCAGAAACTGGATATCTTATCCTAAGACAAGCATCTTTCTATATGGAAATTAAGGGCACAGCTTTAATAATAAAATGGACAATAATCTCTGAAATGAATACAAATGACTAGTTCTTACAGCACATCAATTTGAAAGCAGGATTCCAAATTTCTAATGGTTTGAATATCTAATATTTTGGCAATCCCAGAATCCAGGGATGAGTGGCAACTGTTCTATGAACAACTAGATACAGAAATACCTCCATTACAAGTAGTATAGCTCAGGAATATTTTACTGTAGCAGGATAAGAAAGCCAGAAACAATACAAAATAATTACTAGCAAACATCAAATTTTAATAGACAGTAAAATCTATAATGTTAGAGTGAGTGAAATAAAAGCTGTGCTCTACAAGTAGACAGACACAAGAAATTAAAGGGATATGAATAGGAAAAGTAGAACTCAAACTATCATTATTTGCAGATGACATGATATTATACTTGGAGGATCCAAAAAATTCCACCAGAAAACTTCTAGAATTAATAAATGAATTCAGCAAAATTGCAGGATATAAAATCAACACCCATAAATCAAATGCATTTCTATACATCAGCAATGATTCCTCTGAAAGAGAAATTAGGAAAACTACTCCATTCACAGTAGCCTCAAAAAAAAAAAAAAAATTGGGGAAACAATCTAACAAGAGTGGTGAAAGACATCTACAATGAAAACTACAAGACACTAAAGAAAGAAATTGAAGAAGATCTTAGAAGATGGAAAGATCTCCCATGCTCTTGGATAGGCAGAATCACTATTATTAAAATGGCCATACTACCCAAAGCGCTATACAGATTCAATGCAATTCCAATTAAAATCCAAAAGTCCTCTCTTATAGAAATAGAAAAGGCAATCATGAAATTCATTTGGAAAAATAAGAGACCCAGAATAGCCAAAGCAATCCTTAGCAAGAAGAGTGAAGCAGGAGGCATCACAATACCAGACCTTAAACTATACTACAAAGCTATAGTAACAAAAATAGCATGGTATTGGCACCAACATAGACATGTAGACCAATAGAACAGAATAGAAGACACAGAGACTAACCCACATAAATACAGCTGTCTCATACTAGACAAAGGTGCCAAAAACATACACTGGAGAAAAGATAGCCTCTTCAACAAATGTTGCTGGGAAAACTGGAAATCCATATGCAGCAAAATGAAACTAAACCCCTTTCTCTCACCATGCACAAAATTCAACTCCAAGTAGACTAAGGACCTAGGGATTAGATCAGAGACCCTGCGTCTAATTGAGGAGAAAGTAGGCCCAAATCTTCATCAGGTCGGATTAGGCCCCGACTTCCTTCACAAGACTCCCAAAGGGCAAGAAATAAAAGCAAGAATCAATAAATGGGATGAATTTAAACTAAAAAGCTTCTTCTCAGCAAAAGAAACAGTCAATGAGGTGAACAGCCAGCCTACATTCTGGGAGCAAATTTTTACCACATGCACATCAGATAGAGCACTGATCTCCAAGATATAGAAAGAACTCAAAAAACTTAACAACAAAAAAACAAACAACCCAATCAATAAATGGGCTAAGGAACTGAACAGAACCTTCTCAGAAGAAGATATACAATCGATCAACAGACATATGAAGAAATGTTCAACATCTCTAGCAATTAGAGTAATGCAAATCAAAACTACTCTCAGATTTCATCTCACCCCAGTCAGAATGGCAGCTATCCAAAATACCAGCAACAGTAAGTGCTGGCGAGGATATGGTGAAAAAGGTACACTCAAACATTGCTGGTGGGACTGCAAATTGGTGCAACCAATCTGGAAAGCAGTATGGAGACTGCTTAAAAAACTTGAAATGGAACCACCATTTGACCCAGCTATCCCACTCATTGGTCTATACCCCAAAGACTTAAAAACATCATACTACAGTAATGCAGCCACTTCAATGTTTATAGCAGCACAATTCACAATTGCTAAACTGAAAGCAACCCAGATGCCCTTCAATAGATGAATGGATGAAGAAACTGTGATATATATACACAATGGAATATTACTCAGTAATAAAAGAGAATAAAATTATGGCATTTGCAGGTAAATGGATGGAACTGGAGAACATTATGCTAAGTGAAGTAAGCCAATCCCCAAAAAACCAAATGCCAAATGTTCTCTCTGATTAGTAGGTGTTGATACATAAGGGGGACGGAGATGGGGAACATGGGAGAAATGGAGGAACTTTGGATGGGGGAGGGAGAGGAGAGGGGGAATTGAGTAGCAAAGATGGTTGAATGAAATGGATATCATTACCCTAGGTGCATGTATGAAAACACAAATGATGTGACTCTGTCTTGTTTGCAACCACAGATGGAAAAATTGAGCTCTATATATGTACTATGACTTGAAATGCATTTAAATAAATTAATTAATTTTTTTAAAAAACTAAAAATAAAAGCTGTGCTCTAAATACTAAGGCAAATTAAGCTTATCTCCAGGAGGTTAATGACTACTAATCCATAGGCATGAAGCCACTTATCATCTGAAGGATTGATTTTGTATGGACAATATGAATATGAGATTTACTGTGTCTGAAACTAAAGACTAAACTGTTTTCAGTACAAAAACTAATTTAAGTACTTTCTAACATGTGTTCCTAAAAACAAAGATGAGCTCTGTGGTTAATTAAAGTGGTAAAATTCCTACAGAATAATGGCAGTTACCAATCACAGTGAAAAAGAAATAATGGCACATCAAGAATAGCCCAGAATCCAAGAGGTAAGCAAAAATAAAATTTGTATTTTATTTACAGAGGCTACCACTACTTTTATTTCAGAGAAGACATTAGGCTAGAGGAATGCAGGCTATGTACCACATCATACTTCAACATACTCTACAGAATTGGGGTCACAGGAGAATAGAAAAGGTTTCACTTGTATCAATTTTAATTAAGAACCAAAGAATAATTTTATTATAATGTAAATGTCACCCCCCATTGTTGTCATGTGTTCAGACTCATTTGTTAAAATCTTCAATCACAAAGAGAAAAAAATATATAAGTACTGAAGAGGTTAAGGTGCATGATTCTCTGACACTACAGATAAAGAAATGACATTTAGAAAAATATACAGAGAGAATAATATGGACATTATATCCTATTTTATATCAACTATCTTACCAAAAATTATGTTTATCAATGTAAGTTACTGTTTTGAAATAATTGCATTTTAATGAGCTAATTAGGAATAAAAATGAAAATGCCATGGACAGGTATTACCGTAGTCTCTGGATATTGGAGGCAACTCCAGAAAGACGATATATTCCATCCACAATGCCATATCTCTCAATGAATGCTGTGCAGCTTTGGAGAACCTGGGGCACTAAAAAAAATTTCAAAGATAAAACTGGTACTATTCCATGAAATGCAAAGTCACCAAAAATGAGAATGTCTTAGTTTTCATAAGCAAAATAAAATTTGTAAGTTAATAATAAAAGGGGAGGGAGGATTAATCCACTACAAAAATGATAAGGGCATGTTTACTTAATTCCACATCTAAAGTACACCAGTAGTTCCTAAATAATCAAGACTGGCTTGGTTCATAGCTCCATAGGAAAGTCACTACAGCTTTCTGCAGTAAATTCATCTACTCATGTTACAACAGTAAGGAGAACTATTCAGCCCTGACACCATGACTGGTTAAAATAAAAATACAGCTGGTCAGCTGAATTTCATAAACAGTAAATGGATATACAAAGTCAAATGCTTACTCCAACAAGTTATTTTTAAGTGCTACAATGTTTTACCTCTTATTTAATTTCTTATAGTTAATGCTAATTCTAATTTTATTAAATAAGCAAAATATCAGCCTAACACAAAGGCCAAAGCAATTTCAAATAGATGTAATCTTTTCACTCTATGCTTATCTTTACATTAAATTTACTTTTTTTTACTTGATATTATCCAGTTTTCATAAAGAGCACCCTAAGGATAAGTAGAAAGGAAAGCTAGTTAGCTTAGTGAATACACATATCTGAATGAGTATTTTGGGGGGTCTCTGGTCTAGAATAGAACTTTCAGACTATATGATAAAAAATTTTCATAACCATTCAAAACTTTATAATAGCTGAGATGTGAACATTCTGAGATGTGAACATTCTTCATTTTGTAATGCACACTGGCCAGTTTACAGGCTTTAGTAACTATGGTCATTTGATAATGTGAGTTAAAATTCCTGAGAAGAAACACTTCAAAGAACATTATGTGGTCTGTAAAAAGCTAATATACTAAGGACAAAACATTCAGAGTGGCAAATAAAACAAATGAGATATTTAATTAAGATAATTTTAGCTAATGTATTTCATTTATGGTACAGAATTAAGTTATTCCTTTATTATAACACACTTTTCTGTGGTTCTCCTTCTTTTTGTTGTCTTTCTTGTACTCTTTTAAATGTTGTCAGATCCTATAACTTAGGTTAAAACTTAAGCTTCTTCTCTTTGATTAAAAAGCAAAATAGTGCAGTTCACAGTACTGAACACTTTATATTGTCAAGCCACGTGCTTTTACAATGTACACGTTCTAATGCTCACTGAAATCCTATGGCAAAGGCCTATCATTACGCCCATTTTACAGAAAAGAAACTGCCTCTGTGATGACATTCTTACCCAAGGGTAAACAGGGAATAGTGATGAATTAAGATTCTGACTCAAGCAGTCCAAGCACAAAGCCAATGCTTTAAACTGCAGCAATGCAGTGCTTGGCAGGCAAGTATCTTTATAAGAGCTTGGGTCCTATTTCAGATATTGTTCGATGAATAACCTTAGTACCTTAGATTTCTACTCTATAAACTAGCAAGGGAATAATAAAACTAGGGGTTAAATATTTCCTGTCACCTACTTTAAATGAAATATAGTTAGAGATTACTGGGATAATTAACAATTACTTAAAGAAAGACAAAAGCAGAGTTTTAACTTTTTTCTTAAAAAATGCTTCTCTTATGTATGTTCCAAATTAGCATGCTAATTTAACCAGATACACAAAATATTGGCCTTGGGAGAAAATTCTACAAGCATAGGATTTTATTTCCATATTATTATGCTCTCCTAGCATACATTAAAAATTTGCATCAAAATAAGCTGCCATTTACAAAAAAGAATCATGTTCACTGGATTCCTACATCCGTTTGATAGTAGATTCATACCTGCTTATATTGTCCAAAATAAGTAGGAAAACTTTGAAAACATAGAGAATAGGACTTTGGTCCCTGGATAATGTGACCAAATCCTTACAGACATCATATTTCATGGGAAATGTCTGCATTGCTTCTTTACATTTCGTGTTCCTTAACTAAAATAACTGAATGCCTCCAAAACAATCATATGAAACAATAAATAAATGGCATGATAGTTACTTAAAATATTAAGCGAGACAAATGATCCAATTAAAATTGGTGGCAAACTGAAAAGAGAAAAGTAAAACATTTTATTTTGAAGGAAACAGAAGAAAGTAAAGTGTCAGAAGATAAGAGACTTATTTGTTTTCTTTTATTAACATTCAGAAATGCAAAATAAGAATCCGATATATTATATCTTGAAAAAGATCCTAGTTAAAAAAGGCACCATTCCCACCTATAACCATTTATTTAATAAATGAACCAAATGCACATGAAATAATGACCCAGTCAAAATAGAACATCAGAAATCTCCAAGAGATAATATGACTTTAAAATTTATTCCCATGCATACCAAATAACACAGTCTTGGTTTTTTCTATGATCACGTGACAACTGAATAAGAAGGAAATATTTAAATAAAAATTAGTGATCCTTAAGATTAGATTGTGGCTTACAGAAGTAGGAAATAAGTATGACA